>CANUEP010037336.1:0-125004 GCA_947857235.1 Jatropha podagrica | reverse complement strand
TTTATCCCCCCCCCCCCCCCCCCCCCCCCCTCTCTCTCTCTCTCTTAGCAGCCTGCATCTTTCATTCTCTCTACAGCCATTTTTGCATATATTTTCAGTCCAAGATGATACTAAGGAAATAAATAAACAACTGAATATCTTCATTGTTATTTTTTAAACTATGGATTGGTGGAGTATGTTTTGCCTAAGAATCTTTTGATTCTAATTGATGCTTTTCTAACAGAATTTCATGCTTCATCCACTTTTCCAATGCAGGTATGTCCTATTTGTTCTGTTAAAGTTTCAAGGGACATGCTAAGTCATATCACGCTGCAACATGGAAACTTGTTCAAGATATCCTTAAATTGAAAGTTTCATTGGTCTAAAGTTTCTTGTTTTGTTATTAGCATCTTAAAATGCTTGATCTTTTACCTAACGAGTACTAACAAAATCAAATTATATTTTAAGTTTCCTTTAACTAGAGATTACTTGCAGAGACGTCGCAGATTACGTAGAGTTGCAATTCCCAATAGTCAGGCATTGTCTCTTCTAGGTCAAGATCTCCGTGAGGCTCATTTGCAAGTTCTTTTAGGGGGTGGTGCATATAGGTCAAGCAATGTTAATGTTTCTAATGCAGCTACTGATCCTTTCCTTTCGTCTCTTATTTTGAATTTCCCTGCATCTGAAGCCGAGGAAATTTCAAAGTCTGTGGTAACAAGTGTGGAAGATACTCTGCCAAGAACTTCAGCGCCAGCATACATGTGGAGATCAAGGTACTGACTACTGATCCTATATATTTCTTTAACAATAGATGGAGCAAATTGGAAACTAATTTATGCCATTGTTTCACTCTTTCATTCGTTAGACTGAGATATATGTAGAAATCAAAAGAAAAAAAATGTCAATATCATTCAGCTTGACTCCTCGAGTGATCGATCGAAGGGAGCTATTGTTTTAGTATATATATGGAGTTGCATTGGCATTTTTAGTTGGGGCTTAGTTTTCATTTTCTTCATCCTTCATTCCCCAAGAAAGAGAGAAAAAAATCTGGGTGAGTTGGTTTTCTTTTTCCTTTGTACTCTGCATAAAATGATACTCTCTGATTATTTTTTTCCCCTATTCTGGGGAAGGAGGAGGAAAAAGAAGAACACCCTTCTGTGACTTTGATTCTGATTATACTTGCTTGTGTGTTCTCTTCTCGGATTCTGATTTAATTACACATCAGGAACTCATCCAGGATATGAAAGATAATGGTCTTGCTATCATTTCTTATCTGCGTATATTCTTTCCTCATTGCTGACTTATTCGATTAGAATAGAATCCAATTAAAAAATAGAAACTTTCTAATGCATGATCAATCACTAAGAAACAGTATTTTGGATTAAATTGACTTTTTGTATGTGTGGACGCACATCTATTTTCTTGCAGTTTGGATCCCTCTTTGACTTATGAAGAAAGGGAGAAAAGGATGAGGCAAGCAGCAGGAAGAGCCGGTTTTGTGCAGGACTTACTTCTATCTACTCTATTAAGCGACTAACAAAAGCAGTAAGTTCCTTAGAAAAATAATTGGATGAGATATAAATTCTTTTCATGAGAGGTAAAATTGGATGGGATTCTAATTGTTTACGTTGCCAACCACTTCAATGTATACCTCATTTGAAATGTTGAAGCATTACCAATAACTGCTGGATGATAGATATCTCATCCTCTGAATTGTACTACCTTCTGCAGAAACAATGATCTTCTAGTTAACAGAAGACTTTTAATTTATGAATAGTTTGTCTTGCAAGATAAACTCTCCGAACGCCAATTTGCAGCAAAGCATCATCATTATCATCATCTTATAGAGCAATATTACTCCTCTTTCAGTTCCTGCACAAGTGGATAGTGTAGAGGGAGAAGAATTTGTAATGCTTAATTCTGTAATATTTATTGCCTTTGTTGAGTTCCCTCAAAAGTAAACTACATAAGCCTTTTCTGTTGGTTATGTTGGAAGCTGATAACAACCTTAACATTTGAGGAATGAAATATTAAAATGGCTTTGTAATAATTTGAATATTTAAATTATTTCAAATGAATAATCATCCATATAGATTATACAGAAAAGTGGGGTGGATATATTAAAATAATGTAAAAATTTCTCAACCTCAATTATTAATACTGTGCCACTCCAGACTAACAGATTACTGTTATTACCAAACAAAACCGATGCGTCCCAATTGAACCATGGACAAAACAAGCACTATACTTGTTTAGTATTTTGTCACCGAACGGAGGTTGGTGGCGGCGGGGGTCGGTGATTACTGAGTTATCACAAACCATTCTATGCGGTAAGAGATTAACAGAAAAGACAGAGGAAGGTAAAGGAAAGCCCACTTCCATATTCTATTGGACCGTAAGGTCGGTCTGCGTCCGCCACCACCACCACGGCTTGCAAATTCTCAACAAATAATAATAAACATAACTACAAAATTCTATCCTTTGTCTACTTCTATTACACGTGTATCAATCTCCATCCACCCATCTACAGAAAATTTCATCTAACGGTCTCTATTCGCCAGAGCCAACTTTCGTCCACTATTTGTCCAATTACGTCCCATCCTTGTCGCAGATATTAAAAAACTGAACACCCCGTTGAATTACACAATTGCCCCTTTTTAAGGTTTTTGGATATATTAAAGCGATGGGTTTGAAACTTGACAAATCTCTCTTTTTCATCTGGAGGTCTAATCAACACTCTCTCTGTGATATTTTTCGAAGACGGGATATGGTTGTGGAGCTTTTTGTGTTGGGGTGCACGGGAGTTGTGATGTTGCTGCATGGAGCTAATTTTTTCTTCCATATTCTTTACCAACCTACGGCCGTTCGTAATCTCAGGTACTTGCTTTTCTCCCCAAACCTCGAATTTTGATTTTCGATCAAAAGTTCCAATTTTTATCTTTTCAAGTAAAAAGATCAAATTTTGATCTTTTTTAATTTGAAGGATTAATTCTTCACCTAATTGATGATTTCTTAATAATTTGTTCTTGTAATAATATGCTCATGATGCATTTGGTTTCAGTTTTCTGGGTTCCGTTGGATGGTGAAGGAAGAAGTGAGAGGAAGTGGAGATTCGTGATGACTAATTCTTCGCGGAAAGAAAACTAGTAGTACTGATAAAGATTAGTGGTAGCTTGCATCTGCGTTGATCTATGTACATAATTATTGTTATTTTTTTTTTTTTTTGGTGGGGGTGGAGGGTGAATAAGATCCTAGTTTAGATTGAGCCAAGCGAGCAAAACTCAACTCCAAATTAATAATGGATCACTGAACAGAGCACTCTATATGAATGTTAGATCCAATTTTATTTTCAGCTTTTGCCTCTTTCATTCGGAGACAAATACTTATGATTTTTCTGGAGTTTATATATATTTCAATCGTTAATATGAGAATATTCACTCTGTTTTGTCAGACCAAGAAGGTTGGTGGTCCGGTGCAGTGCTTGGTTTTGGTGTGCAAATATGATAATAGGTGGAGGAATTGGGAAAAAGATTAACCGTTTGGTGGAGAATTTATTACGTGAATCATAATGTCCTGTAATTTTTGCAAGCAATTAGTTAACAGATCTTTTTCATATACTCTGTATTTGATGTGTGTCATTTCCGATTGTATATCTGTGCCGACTGTCGGTGATCAATCGAGGAAAGACGGTAGGCGGACACCTCTGTTTAGTGTTTATGGGTTGCGTGTTCGCGCACATGCATGCAAAATTTCAATCTTGTTAAAGATCATTTCAAGAAATCTTGGTCTGTAGATTTTAAGATTGAGAACGATGAAAATATTGGAAATTTCTATTAAACTGGAAATGATGATTTTATGTAATTCAAGATGACTAAGCTGGATCACATTATTGACGTAATCTTTCATTCCTCAAAGTGGAGCTGGAACAAGGCATATTTAGTTGTTCTTGAAAATAAATTTGTGAATACATCGTAGGATCTTCTAATCCATTTATTTAGTAAGTAATTAAATAAAATTAATTGGTTACATTAACAATTATTTTTCAAAAACTATAGAATTTAATTATTCAAATTTGAAAGTTATTACAGCTTATTTGGCTCACCTTAACCTTTAAGATTAGAAGGAATGCTTAGAAATTCCATTTTAAAAAAAAAAAAAACTTACTTTTTAAGTGAATTTTTTTTTCTTTATATCAAAGAAAACATACATATATATATATATATAATTGAATATGAATTTCAAAGCACTGCCATTGGATACAAATTATCCTTGGACGGAATCGTATAACATTCCCAATTTGTGAGCCAAGGTAACCCAAAAGTAACCTACAAGTGTAAGAATTCAGAAAGGAAAAAGTACTTATCCATCATTAGTTAAATTGTGAGGAGAGTGCACAATCCCCAACCCGTTCCTGATCATATGGACGATGAACCTCTGTTATCTCCATTCGCTTCAAAAACAGCTCCACCAACCGCATTACCTACTTTTTAGACCCTTGGTTCACAAAACCCCAAACCTCTACTCTAATAAAGTTACTAAATTTTTAGTACACGCCTCTACCAAATTTATTCAACACCCGCAGATCGCTAGTTTCTCAGTTGCAATCCAGAAGTCCAATTTATCCTACACGAAGCTCCTCTCTCAATGTACTGCTTCAAAATCTCTGACTCCGGGCATGGAAATCCATACCCATGTAATCAAATTTGGCTTATCACAAGACCCCAAAATAAGAAACATTTTGATTAATCTTTACTCTAAGTGCCAATTTTTTCATTATGCACGGAAACTAGTTGATAAAAGTACTGAACCGGATTTAGTTTCTTGGTCTGCTTTGATTTCTGGGTATACACAAAATGGGTTTGGTAAAGAAGCAATTTTGGCCTTCTATGAGATGCATTTGTTGGGTGTAAAGTGCAACGAATTTACTTTTCCTAGCGTACTTAAGGCTTGTAATATTACCAAGGATTTGTGGCTGGGTAGGCAGGTTCATGGGATTGTGGTGGTAACTGGTTTTGAAAATGATGAGTTTGTTGCAAACAGTTTGGTTGTTTTGTATGCGAAATGTGGGGGATTAAGTGATGCGAGGAGAATTTTTGAGGCAATCACAGAACGGAGTGTTGTTTCATGGAATGCATTGTTATCTTGTTACGTGCAGAGTGATTCATGCAGAGAAGCTGTTGGTTTGTTTGAGGATATGCTTTCGAGTGGAATAAGGCCTAACGAGTTTAGTTTATCCTCTATGATAAATGCTTGCACGGAATTGGAGGATAATGTTCAAGGAAGAAAGGTTCATGGGCACTCGGTAAAGCTTGCGTATGATTTAGATCTATTCTCAGCAAATGCTCTTGTTGATATGTATGCAAAAGTAGGGACGCTAGAAGAAGCTATCCGTGCTTTTGAGGAAATAGCAAAACCTGATGTTGTTTCTTGGAATGCTGTTATTGCCGGTTGTGTTCTTCATGAGTACCATCACCGGACCTTAGAGTTGTTTGGGAAAATGAATAGATCAGGCATTGGCCCTAACATGTTTACCATCTCGAGCGCTCTTAAATCTTGTGCTGCAATGGGTCTCAGGGAATTAGGAAGACAGTTGCATTCCAGATTAATAAAGATGGATATAGGATCAGATTCTTTTGTAGGTGCTGGACTCGTAGATATGTATTCCAAGTGCGGCTTAATGGCTGAAGCAAGATTGGCTTTTAAGTTAATGCCAGAGAAGGACTTGATTGCTTGGAATGCAGTGATCAGTGGGCATTCGCAAAATGGGGAAGACATTGAAGCTGCCTCTCTCTTTCCTTTGATGTACCAGTGGGGAGTGGGGTTCAACCAAACAACTTTATCAACAGTGCTTAAATCTGTAGCTTGCTTGCAGGATAATCAATTTTGCAGCCAAATTCATGCACTTTCTGTGAAATCAGGGTTTGAAGCTGACAGTTATGTTGCAAACAGTCTAATCGATACATATGGAAAATGTGGTTATACAGAAGGTGCAACCAGAGTATTCAAAGAAAGCCCAGTTGTAGATTTGGTGGCATTCACATCTATGATAACGGCTTATTCCCAGGATGGACAAGGTGAAGAAGCTTTAAAGCTCTATCTGGAGATGCAAGATAGGGAGATCAAACCAGATTCCTTCCTTTGCAGTTCTCTCTTGAATGCATGTGCAAATTTGTCGGCATATGAACAAGGGAAACAAGTTCACGTTCATGTCTTGAAGTTCGGATTCGTATCAGATATTTTTGCTGGGAATTCTCTTGTTAACATGTATGCCAAATGTGGAAGCATTGATGACGCTGACCGCGCTTTCTCTGAAATACCTGAGAGAGGAATAGTATCATGGTCTGCTATGATTGGAGGGCTTGCACAACATGGGCATGCGAAAGAAGCCCTCCTACTGTTCAATCAGATGCTGAAAGATGGAGTCTGTCCTAATCACATAACTCTTGTGAGTGTACTTTGTGCATGCAATCATGCAGGTTTGGTTGCTGAAGCTCAACAATATTTCAAATCAATGGAAACGTTGTTTGGTATTGAACCAATGCAAGAACATTATGCTTGTATGATTGATCTCCTTGGTCGAGCAGGAAAATTAGACGAGGCAAAGGAGCTTGTAAATATAATGCCATTTCAAGCTAATGCTTCAGTGTGGGGAGCCCTTCTCGGTGCTGCAAGAATCCATAAGAATGTTGAGCTTGGACAACAAGCTGCTGAGATGCTTCTTGCCCTGCAACCTGAGAAATCAGGTACCCATATCCTGCTTGCGAACATTTATGCAGCAGCTGGCATGTGGGACGATGTTGCAAAGGTGAGAAGACTGATAAAGGACAGCAGCCTGAAGAAGGAACCTGGCATGAGTTGGATTGAGGTGAAAGACAAGGTATACACATTTATAGTAGGAGACAGAAGCCATTCTAGAAGTAAGGAAATCTATGCAAAGCTTGATGAGCTAAGCGTCCTCTTAAATAAAGCTGGCTATGTTCCTATGATAGAAATTGACCTGCATGATGTCGAACGAAATGAGAAAGAGCAGCTTCTATTCCACCACAGTGAGAAACTTGCAGTTGCTTTTGGCTTGATTGCCATACCACCAGGAGCTCCCATTAGGGTGAAAAAGAATCTTCGAATCTGTGTGGATTGCCATACTGTATTCAAGTACACTTGCAAAATTGTCTCGAGGGAGATCATTGTGAGAGACATAAATAGATTCCACCATTTCAGAGATGGCTGCTGTACTTGCGGAGATTATTGGTAGAATTTGAGAATTGTCTGTTGTTCATTCATTGTGCACTAACTCCTCCACATACATTATTTAACATTTAGGAATGCTGGCTGACAAAGGCGCCTTTCGGTTTTTTCTTTTTCTTTTTCCCTCGACTGTATTTATTTGATTGATATTAATTTTGTATTACGTTTAATGTATTAACTCATATGTTATTTATCATAAATGAAGTTCCAAAGTTTTGAGATTGATTGCAAGAATCAATTCAATTTAAAGAGTAAATCTTCATATTTAGGCTGGTTATTTGCTGCCCGCCTTATTTTCATTGCAGATATTGAAGAATTAAACTATCCTATAGTAAATAAACTCCACCTTTACTGGTTGCTGGTCGCTTTTTCTTATTTTCTGACACTTATATGTCCCATAACATCTCTGTTAATTTAAGGTTGAAGCATGCTCGGAGCAACATGATTTACTGTCAGTTTTATTATTTTTGTTTGCATCAGAAGATGAATTACTAATTACCAAGCACATGATGAAAGATTCTTATTTGCCAGTAGCTTTGCACCAAACGACATCCATTGAAGTCTGTTTCTTTAAGAATCTGGATCTGAGAAAATAATTGTACACGTATCATTTACAACAGAATACAGATTATTACACTTGTTCTCGAGTGAGCTTTCTCACATCAACATCATCGACTCCTCTGACATTATAGCTAACAACGAATACTTGGCTTTGAGTGAGATTCTACCACCTTCTACACAAAGCTTTGCTCCAGTTACCACCCAATATCCAGGCAAGTCCTCTGGACCTCTCACCATTTCCTTGGTATCCACAAAGTTTGACATTTTTGGAGTATTTGTTGGTGGACCTCCAGGAAAAACTGCAGAATTCACATCTATTTTCACTTGCTTTTCAGGTGGATTCAGTCCGGCACTGAATCTAGTACTCATTAACATTGAGAAAACCCCTGATTTTCGTGACAAAGATGAAGGTCCATCCCATTCTGACCTACGGATCCTTGCTGATTCCACCATTGAGAATCCAAGCCTTAAGAACAGAATTTTCTTCATACCAATAACCTTAACCTGAAACCAAGCCCTTGTCACAATAAAAGCAGAGTCATCAATGCGGGCATCATTATACTGCACTGGAGCAGTATACACATGTGAAAAGATGCTCCAGTTTACAGGTTCAAAGTAGGCTCTTTCCACAGGTTCATCAATTGGCTCATAACTATGATCGTCTGACAGTTGGACAATATTGGGAAGAGTGGAGAGGTGCTGGAGATGGATAGCCAAATGGTCACTTCTCTTACCTTCCAAGTATAAGCGGATTCCTGTCACTGGCCGATTTCCAGAATCAACCTGTAAAGCATGGATTTATAAATCAGGAAAAAGTTAGCAGGTTAACAAAACCAGAAAGATGTTCATTTGTGAAATTCTGTAAAAAGCATATTTTAAGAGTTCAAGATCAAACAAATAAATAGCAATATAACGTTCTCGCTTTCTAAGGCAATATCTCCTTGGGGGCTATTAAGATGATAAACATTACATGATAACCCAGTAACCTTAAATGTTCCTTTCCCTCCACCCCAAGGTGCTAGCAATAGCTAGGAAAAAAAAATCTCGAATCAATTCAGATCTTCATATTCTATGTGTTGCAATACAGCAATCACCTGCATAGTATTGACGTAGAGCTTAGGGCCCATAAAGGTAAACCGAAGACAGGGGGTTGCTTGTTTTCTGCGCTTAAGAGCAAGAGGCAGATCACCATATGCTGGAGCCCATTGCCGAGGTACCTGAAACTCAAGAAACTGATGAAGTTCCTCTATGTGTGGTTTGTCTGCAAGATTCAATTACACATCAAACTATTATCACAGGAATAAAAAGTTGTGATGAAACTTGAATGCAACAATGTTTCAGATCATAATGCATTTGCTAAATCCCTACAAGTAGTCCTAGTTAACAGAACATTTAAAAGATCATCACCTAGCAAAATGTCGATCAAATGTGTGCATCTATTATTCTCCATAAGACCTGAAACAGTTCATAAAAGAACTACAAGTCCTCTAACATCTAGTTGGATACATGCTCCAATGTATCATACATGAAGTGATTAGGTTAACCAATTGTATAGCAACACTGGCTGAATGTCAAGACCTAATGGCTGAGATGTACATTGTATGGCCACAAGCCACTATGAACTAGGATCCGCCTGAAATCAGTCCAGTATATCAAGTTTGCAGTGTGACATCCAAATATATAGTTAAAATTACAACCCTGATTTACTGTATAACTTGGGCTACATGTAATTCTTTGAGTGCAGGATCACCCCATTGTTGGGTAACCGATATCTTATGGAAACCAAATTAATAGTGGAGAAATATGTACGCACATCGAAGGTAAAGATTCACTGCATGACTTAAAAATCCACTGCCTCGGATACCATTCAAGAGAGAAGTTATAGGCACAAAGGACATTGAAATAACATTTGGCGACTGTGATATAGTTGAGAGCCATTGATTGTGACTTTGACCAATATCTACACCTCCCCTTCGAATAGAAATGTTCAATATATCCTGAAAAGAAATGAATAAATCAACCAAAAATTTTGGTCTGTTCAGTGCAGCTTGTCCCATGGGGCCTGTTCAGCTGTTCAGCTGTTGCATTACAAAGTATTTACCTCATTTTTTATGGGAGTAATGACAGGTGGCCTAATTGAAGTAGCAAATCCTCGTTGGAGATCCCATGGATCTTTCTCCTGAATTGATAAATAGGAATAGGCATTCGTTGTCATCTGTCCAAATTAAATTTCAATAACTTTATTTTAAAACCAAAGATATTAAGAAATTATTCCCAGGACACTCAACATTAACTTGATCTCATGCTTAAATCTGAGTTGCCACCACTATGCTTATTGCTTTCTCTATTGCTCGTAACAAAAATTAGAAGTTTAGATTCCAAAAAGTATCAGATACACACTGTTGATTTTAGTCAACTGAGTTCCCTTGACGAACGTAAAAGTTAATTTTCAACGGAAAATGAAAAATGAATGACGAATAGAAATTTTGAAAGAAAAAATGGTTTTAGTTCAAAACTGCTTATAGAGCTCCTAGAAGATGAATATTATAATTCTACTAGCAGCACTTACAAAACGAAATAAGAAAGAGAAACAGTAGATAGCAGAGAGAAGCTTAATAATGAATGGGGTTGTTGATTTAGCGTCAAAAAAGGAAGCGGTTAAGAAAGCTTGTTGCATGCTTCCACAGCCATGATAAACTTAGCATTTTCTTCCAAGTTCATAATTATTATATTTCCAAGTCCTTCTTAGAAGACTTCCAGGCCAAGAAGTAAAAAGTAGCAGCTAGATGCCTGAGAAACTGACATTCAGACAATTTCCAATGGACTTCTCTTTACAGGTCCGGTCATTAGGTAACACCTTCTTCTGTCTACATCATGTCTGACCTTTGTAATGTATCATACATCTTATATCAAAAAAAAAAAAAAAAAAAATGATCCTCATAGTTATCATAATTTGCAATTCCATATACCTTTGATTGTATTGACAGTTCTGTGGCATTTCCGTCAGAAAACCTCTCATCAGCTAATTGCTTTAAAATTTTCTGCATTTCAGGAGGCTGAGCATTTGACTTGTGCAACTGCTTCATGTGTATGACATCTTTACCTCCCATCTTTACCCCAACAACAATATGAGTACCGTATTTCTCAATGAAACTGAAAAGTCACGCAATCAATAAATTGGCATGTCAGTAGAAAAGCAGTTAGTTACTTTGCTTCAGCCAAAACTAATATGCAAGCATTATAAAATCTCACATTTCTTCTTGTAAAGGGGCTACTAGGTGTGGACAGAGTTGTCAATTCAGGTGACAACTTCATTTAAAAAAAAGAAAAAAAGAAAGAAAGAGTTCATGATACAAATTATTCTGAATTGCAATCACACATGCCTCACTAAAAAGACAACAACATAAATCTAGACAATTTCCTTCCATTTCAGGTAACAGCATTCAGTTCATACAAAGTTTCCACGCATTAATTTCTTACAATTAGATATCTGATTGTGCAGTCTCATCACCGCATTTCAATTATTAGGGAATGTTAGTTACTATAAGAGCTTACTTAAACTGTGAGAAGGTAATCTGTCACTTGGCCTTTAAATTGTATCTAACTTGAATTGTTTTATTTTCATATGCGTTTTTTTCCTACAGGCTATAACTAAAAAGGTTAAGAATCATTTATTAGTTTCAACACAGAAACCTGGCTCAGGTATCTAAATCCAACTCCAACAGACAGTCACAAATTTAGAGGACACTGAGAAATCTTTAAGGCTTAAAATGTGTATCTTTCTAACTTTTTGCATTTTATTCAAATTATTGAAGCGATTATATGTAAATCGAGATGAGCTTTGAGCATTAAAGAACTTACTCAGCAAGAGCAGCAGCATCCCATGAAGTAGGCACTTCTTGTTTCAACAGCTCAGACAACGTTAAATGGGATCTTTCCAACTCAATGTTGTATAAAGTTATGAACCAACCGTCATAAGCAAGGTTTTTCACGGAAGATGCATCCTTCTGCCAGCATCCCCTGAAGTCAAACATCGCATTAAATAGTCCTGAAGGAATTTTACCTGACAAAGAAAGATCCTGATTGAACTTCTCCGTCATCTACAATAAAATGTGTATAGCCTGAGTCAGACAAAATTACAAATTATAATAAGAATCATAAACAATCTTTACCCTTGTTTAATATGAAGAGATTGGAAATTTAGGATTGATTAACAAACAGTAGAACTTGGTTTGATTAAGTTGAATTCCCAATGAATCCCACAACATCCCATGGAATTCATTTATACCAATTAAAGAAATGGATTATCAGTTTTACCAAACAAATCGAAATGGACTATTATATAATTTCAGCTTTTCAGTATATTACCCAAATCAAAATCAGCTTCTTTTTATAAGTATTGAGTTGACCACATTACACTCCAAACACTTGGAAAAAAAAAAAAAAAAAAAAGGAAAAGAACAATAGGCACTTGCTGAAAGCAGCTGTCCACCCAAATTTAACACTAAATCTCGAAAAACTTAAAAAAATAAAAATAAAACACAAAGTGATACATTTACCTGATTAAAAGAGAGAACATCAGAGCGGAACCTAGTACGCTCTCCCTTATCGCACTTGATTGCACTGGAAACGTTTGGAACAATAATCCCACCAGGAACAACGAGGTCGCGGGTAAGAGTCGGGTCAAGCTCAATCAATCTGGACCCTAAAGGACCAGGTTTGCAAGCAGACAATCTGATATCAGAAGTCAAATCGTAGCCAAACCCAATAACAGAGACGGCCTTATCCGCAGCGGATTTGGGATCGAGGCGATTAAAAGCCATGGAGGAGGAATCAGACGGCGGAGATCAGCAGAAGAAACTGGGATTTCTGGGATATTACGGAAGAAGAGCGTGTTAGATTTCGTCAGGGTTTTAGTTAGTGGAGTTGTCAACGAATTGAAGAGAAGACCCATTGAAGTGGTCTTTCGGTTAAGAGAGAGAGGGGGACTTCAATTAGCTGTTGGTTGTTGGTTTTTTGTTTTTTTATTTTTTGGCACCTGACATAAACGACTTTTGAAGAGGTTTTCTTACTTTGAATTTTTTACTTGGTAGAGTTTTGTTAGTGTGGACGCAAGCCACAAATTGGCGGCCGTGTTTTCTGCTTCCGCCACGTGGCAGCGTGTAGTTAAAGTTAGTTCATTTCCATGACCCTTTTTCCCGCTCTATGACGTTTACCAGGAAAACCGAATAAAACGGTTTACTTACTGTTTATGGAATAGTTCTTGGTTTGGTCTTAGTACTTGCAGACGAGTTAAGTCGCGGATTAATTGTTCAAAACTCGGTTAAAAAAAATTACCGCGAATCCGAATCCATTGTCAACGGATTCAAGTTGAGTTTAAACCCGTAAAAAAATACCACTAAAATAATAAAAATATCATTAATTCGTACCGGAACGGTAACATGACATAAATCCTTTTCCTGTTAGATAAAGGCCTTGGAAGCAGATGTCTTACCCCATTGTAATCCTTCACGCTATGAATTCAGATTAATCAGATAACAGACGGTTAAGAACCAATAATACCGTTAATTAGTAATAACCCCATCAACAGTGGATGTGCTGAATTGCATGCATATTCAAAATTAATCGTAATTGACGTCTTGGATCCAGAAAGGTGGACTCAATTTTTTGAGTTATGATTTTAGGACCAAAAGCCCAACATTGCAGTGATTGTAGGCCCATTCTTGAATAGAGAGACCCAACTTTTCTTAAAGAAAAATTTCTCCCCCTTCTCAAAAGAGAGAAAATGTTTTTTTTTAAATATTTTTCAAATATTGAAATTTTATTATAATAAAATATAAATATTAAATATTTGACCACCATCTTCCCCTGCGAGTTAAAAAAATATATATATTTTTCAGATATTTACTAATATCGGAGGTCTAATTGACTAATTATAATTAAAAAGGCACAGCATATATAAAAAAAACTAGATTAGTTGAAGTAATTAGTAAAACTAAAACCACACTGTAAACATGACTAAACAAGAAAACCACATATCTTGACTCTGATGAATTTTACTAATTCGACGTTTGCGATGTTAGGGACAATACACAATTTGAAGTTTGTTTCCTTTTCTTTAAAACAAACAAACACACTTTAAATACTATTTTGGTGTCTATTTATATATATATATATATATATAAACACCTAAAGAGTTCCACTTTTGAACAACTTGTCTTTGATTGAAATCTGAAAGAGCATGGAAAATGGCTGGGCTGCTCAGACTGGTGTGAAAGCGATCTAATATTATATTTATGAATATTTAATCTAATGTCTAATGATTAATGTTTTTCATTTAAAGCTTACGCTCTTTTTTTTTCACCCTTTCTAAAAAAGAAAAAAAAATTAAATTTAAATTTTTTTTATTAGAAAATAAATTTTAAACTTAATAATGAAATTTAATAGGTTGTTCCATTTTCAGCACTAAAATCCATAAATTAAATTAGCAAGCTAATTAGTTTGATGAAATTTAGGGTATTTGACTGTGACTAAGAAAAGAATGGAATGAAACAAGTCCAAGTAAATCAAAAGCCAACACCGTTCATCAAATAGTCAATACGCTACATATGACTATGACCATAAAAGGTTTCACATCACTTTCATAAGTCCTAATTTTTTTTTTTTTTTTTTGGGTACAAATTTAAATTTAAATAGTACATGCAAAATGCATCTGTTAGTGGCATCCATTTCTTGCTTTCCCACCTTTCACATTTACAACCCCAAAACTCCAACTTTCACACCTCTTTTTTTCCTTCTCTCTCTCTGTCTCATTCACATTTATGATTCTAATTCTCTTTTTTTTTTTTTCCTTTTGAGTATAAGTAAAAGGATTACGACTGTCGGGTAATATATGCACTTACCAATAAATCTTAATTTTGCTTTCAACAATTAGCAATTGTTTCAAAATCTAATTTTGTTAAGTGGGTGTTTGCTTATAATTAATATTGGTTCATAAAATATGCATCGTGATTTTTTCTAAGAATTTACAGTTTAATCAACAATCGATTAATTAAAATCAATTGAGATTTTTATAGCAACAGAAATTTAAAATTTTTATAATTATTATTACTGTGAGAATTTTATTTAAATAGCATTTAGTTCCACTAAAAAGACATGCGGATGCAAATAAACGAATAATAGATTGTTGCTTACATGGTGGCTACACCATCCACGAAGCAGTGCAATTGAGGACAGCCACGAGTGGCAGCATAGCATGTCTACTCTAAAAGCGACGCCTGTCAATGCGTTTCATGTTCGTTACCTCACCTAGACAAATGCAATGCCTCTAGACCCATTTCCTTTGCAGTATTTCTAGAAATCACAAGTTTAATTTAATATATATATATTTTTAAAGTCAATTTGGACACGTGACATCTCTTTCTTTGGCCAAAATATTTGTGCATAATTGTTTGGATTTTTACAGCTTGAAATTTTAGAAAATCATAGGCAGCCAAGATTAGGTGCTTGCATGTGACGGTGGAGAGGCAGACAGAATCAATGTTATAGCTCCCACATTGAACACATTGGACCTACCATTTGGCCTTTCATATTTGGCTGTCATTGAAAGTCAATTGATATGAATACAACAAAATTTTTGGGCTTTAATTCCATCTTTTCAACTGT
The DNA here is from genome assembly GCA_947857235.1 of Jatropha podagrica. NCBI lineage: Eukaryota > Viridiplantae > Streptophyta > Magnoliopsida > Malpighiales > Euphorbiaceae > Jatropha > Jatropha podagrica. The sequence continues at coordinate 109,554 of CANUEP010037336.1, read as the reverse complement.
TTTATAAGGCAAGCAGCTCACTGCTAACTCTGTTGCCAAATGCCGGCACTTTTTTACATTGAAGTACTAATAGGCAATCAACAATTGTTATTTTCGGACTAATTAAAATAATTCTCTGTACATGAAATTAATTAATAAGTCCGGATGTAGACAATTTATTGCCGACTTTACTTGGAAACTTTGAAATTGCCGGTGAGACACGTGTACATATATATAAATAAAAAATCCATTTCTGAATCTCCTAATTATTAGGTGAATTGATTTTAAATATACTAGAAATAAATATGGGCACGTAGGTAAGGTGATTAAGAAGAAAAGTACGTGGTGGTTAAATGGGAAAGGGAAGAGAAAAAGGAGCGTGATGTACACGAAAGAGAAAGGGAAGGTGAGAGAATGAAAGTTGTCTGTTGAAATTGAAACTGGGTGTCAGAAATCATGTGGTAACAGAAGTTAGGTCTCTAGGCTTTGGGCATTGCACACACTTATGGGACAAAGGACGCGTGACGATATTTGATTGGTTATAGACCGAACTTTCTTCTTGCTGGTCCACACGAGCGGTTCAAAGGGATAGCTAAAAGGCGTGAGCTTAAAAAAGCCTGTAAAAAGGCGCACACAGAGAGAGAACAAACCAACCGAAGCAGCCATCTCTCTCTCTCTCTAATTCAATCCAATCAAAAACCGATCCAAGTCACGCGGCGAGATAGCAGAATATGCCGAGAACTTGTTCAACTATTTTTTTACCACTTTCCCGTTGTTTCCCTTCTACCTCACGCGCTACTCCTATGATCGTGCTCTGGACTACATGCTTCATCATTTACTATCATGTTTACTATGTGATCACGCGCTGCATTAGAGAGTGTGAGAGTAGACAACGCTACCGCACCCAATGCACTGTTGCGCTTACAGCCGTTGGATAATGATAATGATTATGATGATATACCCCCTTTTTATGGTCCTTTGCTATCTCGACATCCCACATGCCACGTAATCTTCCATCCCGCAGCCGCCCCTCTCAGTCAAATCACTCGTTGACTGCGTGCCCCCACCTTCAATTCCTCGCCGATTCCTCCCTTACCCCACGCACTCTCTATATAAAACCACCCTTTCTCCTCTCCATCTCCTAGCTATCAGCTCCTCTCGTTTCATTTTTCGCTTAATTGAGAAAAAAAGAGCCAACACTTGCTACCCTTCATCTCGTTATATGGCACCGAGAGAGAAGACGGCGGCCGTTAAACCTAACGGTAGCTGCGGCGGTGGTGCTCCTGCTGTTAAGGAGGTGCATTTTAGGGGGGTGAGGAAGAGGCCGTGGGGTAGATATGCCGCGGAGATCAGAGATCCTGGCAAAAAGAGTCGAGTCTGGCTCGGCACCTTTGACACGGCTGAGGAAGCTGCTCGTGCTTATGACGCCGCCGCTCGTGAATTCCGAGGCGCTAAAGCCAAGACTAATTTCCCGTTGGCCAGCGAAAATGTGAACAAGAATATTATTTTAAACAAGAAGACTGATACCGGACCAAATAATCCGAGCCCGAGCCCCAGTAGCACCGTGGAGTCGTCGAGCCGGGAGACACCTGCTATGACGATGGAATCCTCATCTCCGTTGGATCTTAATCTGGGTCCGTCCGCCGCCGTCAGGTTCCCTTTCCAGCCTATACCGGCGGTTGGCGGTGTTTTTACACCCCCGGTTGTCAATCATCAACACGTCCTTTATTTTGATGCGATGATGAAGAGTCAGTATCAGCGGTTTTTCTTTGATCAACAGCATCATCTCCATCATCGGGCGATCTTTAGCGCTGTGAATGGAGGTGGGGTTCAGAGTGATTCTGATTCATCCTCAGTCGTTGATTTGAACCAACAGGAGATCAACCCGCCGCGCAGTAATCTTGATTTCGATCTCAATCTCCCTCCAAAACCGGAAATTGCCTGAATTTTTTTGGCCGGAGATGACGAACCTCCAAGCGTTTCCAATAATTATTTTCCTTTTCTCATGGAATTTTTTTTTCCTATTTTTCTCGGATAGGAATTAAATTGGACTTAGAAAAAACAAAATATCCCCAAAAAAAAAGCAAAGAGCTTTGTTTTGTCATCTATTTGGGTTTTTTTAATCCCTGTGTATACGTAGTGGCTGAACGCCTTTTTGCAACAGAGAGTTTCTCTTTGTTGTTGATAATTAGTTAAATCACTGTATCACCTTTTTTTTTTTCTGTAATGGAGTAATATTAATCATTGGATTAACAAGAATATTATCCTTAACCCTTTTTCCTGTTCAATTTATGTATCCTCGCCGGCGAATTTAGCCGAAATTTACAAGGGGAACACATCGCCGGTGATGTTTGTGTCAGTAACAGTAATAGAAGGCATTAGATTCATGGAGAAACGGTGTTGATAGCGATATCACTAACACTAATACTCGTCGCCACGTGGCTTTCTGTGTTCATTCAGAGGAATAATATACATTTAATAGTACAATATTGGTAGCGGCCGACTTGCCGTCTTGTGTATTTTAAAATGTATACTTTTTATACTATAGAACTACGTTGAACGATGATTCATAGGTTGCGTTTAGAGATGAAGTGATGTAAATGTAATACCTACTTGTTTTCCCTGACATGGGAGGATATCACTGTTTAAAGGAACGTAATTATCTTTCCTAATATTTGAAAAGCAACTGATTTAGCCGTCAAAAGTCCTTTTACTGGGATTGAGTACTATTTACCATTCATTAATTATGATTAGTGATAGTCTAAAAAATTGTAATATCTCCAGAGAATAAAGATATTTTAATTATATTTAATCGTTTGAATTGCCCAATTAACATTTACAAGAAGGTTCCCTCTTATATATAAAATGTGAATGCTAAGTAAATTTCATAAATAACGAAGGAGAGATATTCGGATATTATCTTCTAGCGTTAAGCTCATATCATGGGTTCGCCCAATTTTTTATTTATTTAGGTACTTCTCCTCTTATATGCTTTTAGAGTTTTAATGAAAAATCAATAGGGTTCTAATTTCAAATTTGGGAGAATTCTAATCTATTAAAAGCTTTGATTTTGAATGTGTTCGGCCTCACTTCTATGTAATTTTGAAAAGGTATTCCCAATTTGGGTTCAATTTACCCACTCGTGTTGATCCAATTTTTATTTCATTCTTCTTCTATACTTGATTTCCTACTTCTACGATGTTTTGTCAATAGTTTCTAGAAGTGGTTTTGTAAGACCATAAACATTGTTCAACTCATCGATCCAACTAGTTTCTGTTTACTCTGATCTCTTTTTGATGCCCTACAAAATAATTCATTTTGTTTGAGTTGACATTAATCTTTATAAGTAGAAAATTTCCTACGCTAAGTAGGTTTTGAGAAAAAGTGAGGTTCGTATTTTATCGATCACAGTAAGTTTGTTGGAAGACGAAACTAATTGTGATGAGCTGTTAAGTTTTGTTAACTAATTCTCTAATTACAATTTTAACTTATACAGCTGTGTAATAGATTATAAATTAAACAGTATTTTTTTTTTTATGGATTTATGGGAAGGAGGGAGTAATTGTTTACTGGTCCAATACTATTTGTCCATTGAAATAAAAATAGATTAAATTAAATATATATTAATAGGATCGTTATCCTTGCAAAACAAATGTAATATGATCACATCACCTACTTGTACGTACCGCGCGTGGGATGACAAGAAAGCTGATTAGAAGGTGAGAGACCGAAAGGCAGTGCTATGTTGACTGAGTAATTCTATGGACTGCATGTGTTCAGAGGAGAGAGTGTGTGAAATTATTTTATTTTTTATTATAAAAAGTATGGTATGGAAACAAGAAGGGGGCCCAGGTGGACGCGGGCGCTGGAAAAGGAAGTGGGGAAGCGCGGCTGCCGCTTTTGGTGGGTCCCGATCTTTGGTCGTCGATATCTGTACTGACTGATCAAATACGCTTTTCTATAAGTTAAATTAATATATATAATTTTGATATCTGTACTGAATTTGATATTTAAATATTTCTTTTACTTTTATGAACACTCATATTTATTTTGGATACAGCTTTATGTTTTTACCTTCCGATAAAATTTAAACTACATTCATAATTTTTCTCCACTCAACTTATTCATTATCTTTTATCTTTCATTCATTTTTTAATTTTGTTCTATTTCCTTTTAATTTACACATTAAATATATTAATTTAATTTTCTTTCAATATTTTAATTAGCGATTATATATTCAACCATATTAAGTTTACTATATATAATAATGCGGAAAATATATTAAGAAAAAAATTTTGGTCAATGTTAATTTATTATTGCGAATAGACGGAAAAAAAAAATTCGGCCTTTTTGTATTTGTAGTTACAGTAGATAAATGTAATGCACAGTGCAGATGACGCATAGGGAGACTTGGATAATTTTTTTGAATAGTTTAAGGTGAAAAGTACGGCGCAGGGTGGCCGTGTGGCAATTGTCCGATAGAGACAGACAGTTGCGCCGGCGGTGAGCGTGAATTAAGCTTTTCAAGATTCCCCCAGCAATTTAGATGGCAGATTTGCCTACTGATACGCCACGTTTCACGCTGTATGGCATCCAAAAATAAATTACTATAAAATAAACAACCGCCGAAATTAAAATAATAATAATAATAAATGAAGAAAAGGATTAGGTGCGTATGTGGTGGTGGGTGTGGGGCGGCTGGCTGGCTGGCTGGCTGGCTGCTGGTTTTACTACCTTTTTAAGTGGACATGTGTTGCCTCTTCAGGTGACACTGACACCCCTTTCTAATCTATTCCTGTGCGTAATTTAGCAGATCATTTTAGCAATTTTGGTTCTAGAAGGCTCCACTGCTGCTACTAGGCCGCCCTCTCTTGGAATTATCCAACACGACGACGTTGCTACCCTTCTTTTATTTTTTAGTATAAAAGTGCAATTTAAGTAGTGAAAACTGGTCGAAATGAGGAATTTTTAGTTTGAATATGAGGTTAGTTAATAACTAGGCAATGGTTGGGAAATTGCAATGAGATCTATCCCACTAAAAATGACACGTCATATTATTTTTAATTAATTCTTTTTTTATATAATGTGCAAATTAGATCTATTATTTTTTTTATGCCGGTGAGAAATAAGTAAAATGAATAGTACGTTATTCACTGTAGATTATATGTGGATAAAGGTTATAAACTTTTATACCACAAGTATTATGTATAATAAGAAAATAAAAACAGATGGTTGAAACGTAAACCTGCACTAAAGCATTTGTTATTTTTGTTGACTGGCATGCGAGACCAGTTATAGGAGATTAGGAGTTGAAGCTGATGGGGAGGATATTTCTGGTTGATTTAGATGGCAGGTGTTATCGGTGCCGATTCTGCGATACTCCTCTCGCTCTCGCCGACGATGTTCTTTCTCGGGTACTAAAAGCACTCTCCTTTCTATTCTTCTCTTTCTTCCCCGAGTCTTAAATTTTGCTTCATAATTAGTGAAAGAATCAGAATTCTCTTTAATTGGTGAAGAAATTTGCATGATTTTGTGATTATTTGGATGGATTATTCCCTGAATAAGTAAACGGATCGTTTACAAGTGGATCATTTCCTAGGGTTCTTAGTAAAGACTAAATGGTTTTTTTTTTTTTTTTTTTTCTGGTAATTTGATTGTAGATTATAGTTCTAGGTAAAATGAATTGACCGAGTGAAGTAATTTAGTTATCAGTTCTATTGGTTTGCTTCTAGTGATCGGGAATTGGATTCTGGGGCATGCACGTACCGTATTGGTGTAATTTATTCAATTTTGTTGAGGTAAAATGCATTTTTTTGTGTGCGTATGGGGGGTTAGATGGTGTCTGAATTGAGGGGTTTAGTGCATATTCTTTCCGATGGTATAGTCCGATCGATTTTTTTTTTTTTTTCCGAACTGCTGAAATTTGGAGCATGCCTTAGTTATGATATAATGGCTCTAACAGATGATAACTAATACAGGCAAAATAATTTTTAGTACCCATTTTTTTTGCGAGCCCGCTTAATTACTTATCATTTTGAGAAACTTTGCTAGTGAGTGCAATATTAATTGTTTTTGATAAGCTTGGTAAATAATGTCATCGAGCTACTTTGGGCCTTAGGTAATAGAGGAAAGATCACAGGTGAAAGATGCGACTTTTACTTTTATAATTTAGAAAAATGTCTTGGAGTGTGCTTGGCTGATTGGAGAGATTATTGCTCTTTAGAAAGCAAGAACTTTAGCTCCTACAAGCCAAAATTAATTTCAGGTTTGTGCAATGGAAAATGGCTTTAAAGCCTTGGAATTCTCTTGTAAATAGATGTCGATGCTCTGCTACAATTTGTTTCTCAATGCTGTGAGGCAGCTATGCTTATTTAGAATATTTTAGCCTGTGATTTTCAATGCACATGAATACAACCACAACAGAATGTCAAACGTGACTGGAACTTGAGATATAAGTAATTACATTCATAATCTTGTTATTGCTATTGAAATCACTGAAGGAAAGATAGGAGTTGGTTTCCTTTTAACCATGCTTGTTGGAAAACTTCTGCATTGTTCATTTATCCTCTTTCTCCATTTGCTATTATTTCTTTTCTTTTCTTTTTCTTTTTCTTTTTCTTTTTTTAATCTTTCTCTGTATTACTATTGCTCATTTGTTGCTCCTCTGGTTCACTCTTCATTTACAATTACTTAGTTATTTCTTCACCTAATAAATTTATCTCTAGCAATTACTTACCTAGTAGAGTGCTGTCCTCTTCCAGCAATTTAAATAATATAAATTCTAGCTTCTATCACATTTATTATCATACTTCTTTTAAGCTATTAGCATTTGCAATTTGGATCTGATAAACTATATAATCTTTTCGTGACCAAGTTAATAAGGATTGGTCTATGACACATCAAGGTTGGTGATTAAAGGAGTAAAATTGATATTTGTTTGATGGGAAGCTAACATTGGGTTGACTTGGATTGGCATGTTTTCTCAGTTAAATCAGTTACATGCTCTGTTTTTTCTTTCTATGTGGTAAATACATATTCAGCAAGGCGATGCTTTTTCTTGACTCTCTGGTTTGTGATGGATCAGACTTTCAACTGTCGTAAAGGGAGGGCATACCTATTTAGCAATGTGTAAGTTTCTAAGATCTTTCTATTTGGTTGCATATTATTATTTTGTTATTCTTGCGGTAGTTCTTTGGAGAAGTGGTTGAGTTCTTATGTTCAGGTTGAGAAGAGTGGTTGTTGAATTTTAATATATGTTCACGTGAATTTGTTTCTTTTATTGTAATGAATAGGATATAAGACCTAAAATGTTTAAAGAAGATTAATTATGCACTTGCAATTGTTGCTAATGATGGTGTTTTAAAAACTAGTTCTTTACTTGTCTCAGTAAATCCCTTAACTGATCTTTAAATGGAGGATTTCCAGTAGAGCTCTCATCATTATCCGCCAACTGTACCCGAACTCTATAATGAGGTCATCAGCACAGCAGGGTTGTTGGCATCTGAATCAGCTGTTCAACTTTGCAATAATAAAAGTTCAACTTTTCCTGTGCTATAGGGTGAATGTAACAGTTGGGCCAGCAGAGGAGAGGATGATGCTTTCTGGTATGCATACTGTGGAAGATATATTTTGTTGTTGCTGTGGACAACTTCTTGGGTGGAAATATGTAAGCTCCTTCTGATTTGATAAGGAAAAAATTCCAGTTGTGATAAAATTTTGTCCTCATGAATCAAGTTTAATCAGCATAGAACTTTTTCGTAATGACATGATTTTATTTTCACCAAAAGGAGTTGAGCATTTGACTGTCTTGCGCAATAATTTTCTTTTGAGGTAAGAAAATATAACAGCGAGATATCAGAATGGAAAGAATTTCGAGATAAATACAATCCTATGAGACAATTCTATGCTAGGATATGCAGCCTCTATCCATGTGAAAACTATTGTTAATTAAATCCATTCAAAGTCCTTGTATTGTATTTTTCATGTTATTTGATTTGGATTCCTGTACTTTCCCTTGGCTTTAACATCTTCAGAGGGTTGTGAATCGTGATATATTGCAGGTGGCAGCACATGACAAAGGCCAAAAGTACAAGGAAGGAAAGTTCGTGCTTGAAAGGTGAGTGGAGCTCAAGCACTTTTTAATTGTCATTTCGTATTTGAATTGAGTTAATAGAACCAAGTTATGTGGACACGAAATTATACAGATGGAGGATAGCTGAGGAGGTGACTGAAGAATTTAATTTGGATGCTCGTCCTGGTTCCAGCGATGGAGAGAGTCGTTAAGAATATGGTGCAAGATTACATACAACTTTTGGTTAATGTATAGTCTTGGGAGCTACAAGCTATGCATCTTTGATGTGGTGGATCGTTAGCTAATATGCTGAATATTGATGCCAAATTTTGTTTGAACACTGCGAGGACTTAAACAAATGTGGACATAGTAAACCAAATAAAAGTCAATATTTACTGTTTCAACAAATAACCACCGTTATTTCTCAACATTTGCCGGTATCGTTAGCCAATATGCTGAACATTTACTGTTTATTCGATTTCCAGGCGTTTTCTGTTTTAGATGAGTATCTTTAAAAGCTAATCCTATAACAGATAACCACCTCACCTGGTTGGAATGACTCAGTTGGAATGTGTTTTCATTATTGATGAAGATGAGAATGGGTGGATTTCGTTTTCGTCGGTGATTTGGGTGGGGTCGGATCGGATCACAAATGCTGGAGTCGGTTTCGTGTGACTTTGTTATAGATGCTTATACGGCTAAGTTTAGTTGAAGTCCTCATCCATTATGAGCATAGGGAAATTGATAGTCATAATTGCGCCACCGTCCTCTCTGGTTAACAAAGCCCCATGGCTTATGTGCGGCTCTTCCTTTCTTCAACACGTGTTTCGCTCCTCCCTTTCTTTTTATATATAATATATAGAACAGCCCATTGTTTCACAAACCATCCTGTTCTGGGACCGGTGCCGGTTCCGGTACCCTCCAATCTCATTCTCCTCCTCCTCTTGATCGCATCAAATCACACGTGGATTCTCATTTTCAGTGGGTTAAATGCTTTCATATTTTTTGTTCTGGCTGCCTTCTATTTATAAATTAATAATTATATGATTATAATTATAATTATGATAATCAACAAAAACTATTATATTTTTACATGCAGAAAAAAAAAAGGGAGAGAAAAATAAAAAAGAGAAAGGAGACACTGTCAAGCAAAGACTGATGAACTTTGCAAGAGGCCCACGACATTGATGGGACTGGCAATGCGTCTGCCACGTCCAGAAAGTGTAGAGAGACTCCGTCAACATACACGTACACAATCCCCACCACATCATTTATCATCATCCATCATCAACATCTATATATACCACCCATGACATGTGTCATGTGTACAAGCGTGTATTACAATATATACACACGTAACACGTTAACGGCACCGCTAGTCGGCATTAACAGGCTGTGCCCTCATTGTGCGACAGCGTACAAAACGACGTCGGTGCGCCGCCGCCGTCACCGACAGGATCACGGAGTTTCTGTACGACAGACAACAGCACCAATAAAAGGCATTTACTTCGCCTTTTCTCATGTAGTTTGTGTCTTTGTTTGGTGGGTAACGTTAGGCCGCCGTGACCTCCTCTGCTACCGACAGATTAGCTCGTGAATATGGGCCCACTCCCAACAATCGTGCGGTGCTGCCACGTACAGCCCTATGGGTTCCTTTCCAACAGATAATTTTCCATCATTCCAATTTTCTTTTCTTTTCAGAATAGGACCTTATTTACAATTTTTATGCTATATTCAAATTAAAAATAATGGAGAAAATAAAAAAAAAAACTATGCATTTTATTTTTGTTTTTGACCATTTTCCTTCTTTTTTTTTGGATAAATAAAAAGCTTCTATTTTTATTTACGTGGAGCAAAAAAATTAATTAATTTTGATTAATCTATTGGGTATTAATAAAAAGGAAAAAAAAAATTAAAAGGGGACCACGAAGAAATGGGGTTGGGTGAAATCGGTTGGACCGGTGTGGGTGGGTAATGATGATGGTGATGGTGGGTGCAGGAGCAGCAAGGATGATGCTGATGCTGCAGTCCACTGAGTAGTTGCTGACGCGAGCGCTATACGATAGCTGAAATGAATCCTATATAGGGAGCTTGCGTGTTTGCCTTCGTTTTTGTTTTTGTTTTTGTTGTTATGCTCTTTTTATTATTATCATATATTTTATGTAGTCTAATTTACCCAGCTGTACTGCCTATATGGGTTTTTACTTGTCTGACACTTTCTTTTTTATTTTTTTATTAAAATTAAATCTGACATTCAGATCCTCTGATTCTGGGCTGTGTACAATCCATCATCATCATCATCATCACACACAACCCTATATGATATTTTCTTTCAAAACCTATATAGATTTTCTTTTCTCAATAATAAAATAAAAAGGTTTGGACAAAAATAAAAAAAAAAAAAATTTGCAGAAGGGATTACGTTGATAGCCATTAATCAATTATATATTAGTTGGATGTTGAAAATGACAATTGAAGGGGACATTGAAAATTCTTTCTTTTTGCTAATCTTTCTATATTTAATTATTTTGTTTGGTTATAAATATTTGAGAATTCTTGTTGACAGTTACTCAGTAGACAAAGCCACCGTCCAACAAAAAGGTTGACCAAACTATTTGTGCCCCTCTCTAATAAATATTCATATTTAATTATTTCCCACTGTTTTAATTTCTCTTACACTCAATTTTAATTCAATACTCCATCTTTTTCAAAATATAAATTTATTTAAAATTTTTGTATTAAAATTATTAAAAAATAAAAAATAACTTCACATTTATCTCGAAATTAATAATTACTTATAAAAATTTTCATCGTGTCTAATCTAAATAAGGGTAGCATTGAAAAAATACCAATAATTACTCAGAACGACTTATATTTTTAGATTCAATAATTATAATACATTGTATGTTGACTTTATTTTTTATATACTCGCTAATTTTGTTATTTATATAATATTAAATTATAAATTTTTATTTTGATTAAAATAAATATAATGATTAATTAATATTGCACTTTATATATATAATAAAATTTTATAACATGAAAAGAAAATTATGTTTATATTTCTCCATTTTGAAAAAATATATAATTTTATTGTTAATTAATTATATAAAAATCAATGTAAATTTACATTTATCATACAGTAAAATATCTAATAAATCAAGGATTACTCTGTCTTTGATCTCTCCATCAATTATTTTCGTTAAACAAAGTTAAGTTGAATTTTCATTAATGACATATAATATTTTGGATTGTATGTTAGCACATAATCCAAAAATAAATTGTTTAAAGTTTTCGATTCTACGTGAATCAATATATAAAGCTGTAAACAATAATATTGATAATAAAATGTACTCCAAATTTAAAAAAAAAAGACATAAATGAGATTAAATTCAAAAAATTATGAAGTGATATATAAAAAATATTTAAAATTTAAAAGTCATATTATATTTATATCTATTTTAAAAAATTGAAAAAATCTATCCAATTAAATCATAAAAAATTAAATAATTTTCTATAAATTTTCAAAATAAAAGAATAAAATAGAGCTCTTGAACTTTTTCTTTATTTCAATTTTAGTATAGAAAAATTGAAAGTAAAAATGATAGCAAATTCAAACATTTATATCTTATTTTTTCAAAAAGATTTCATTAGACTAAAATAGAAACTCTTTCTCTTTTATATATTAGTCCAACACCATAGTTTTATACTTCTATTGCTTTTGTTAAATTTAAAAATTTTAAATACAATAATATATAAATTATTTAAATACATATATACCATACTCTCCAAAAAAATTAAGAGAAATAATATATTTAAAAATATTTATTTTAATTTCATTGTAATTAACTAATATAATATAATAATAAAAGTGCTAACTATATTTTAAAAATTTTAAAACATAATAAATTAATAGAATTTGACACAAGAACATATGATTAAAAATAAAAAAATTATTAATTATAAAAATCATTGGATAATAATATTACAAGATCAAATAGATAATATATATGCATATACACATTTTCTCTAATTAAAAAATATATAAAAAATCTAACTAAAGGGATATTCAAAGTATAAATAAAACATATTTTTTTGATTAAATGGTGTTAAAAATTGAAGTAAAAAGGATATTCAAAAGGATAAACAGACTTATTTTCACCGATTAAAATCATAAAAAATTTAATTAAAATAATATATTAGAAATTTCAAATTAAACTAAAATTATTTTAGGAAATCCTACAATTTCCTCCTCTATTTACACACGTATGTAGATTATAGATTATAAACTTATTTTATTATCTTTTAAGTTAAAGAGAGCAAAATAATGTATATCGTAAATACACAAAGCATATAACATGTATTTAACTCTAACATTTAATTTAAATTCTAAATCGAATAAAATTAAAAACATATATGATAAATAAAAGAATTATTAATTTTTATGTATAGCCTTATTATATAATATTAAAATAATTAAAAATAAAATATATTTATTTGATATATAATTAATAGGTGTTTTTCTTCATTATATGTTGAGATTAAGGAGAAATGTTTTTACTTTTTAGTTGGTTTGTTCTAAAAAGCTTATGGTAATTGCCCCAAACAAACTCATGAAAAGTAAGTTGAAAAAGAAAACTCAAAGGAAGGAAGGTAGCTGCCCATGATAGATATTTGGTGGGTAAGTGGGGTTGGATTTGATACCTATTGGCTTCTCTAAGATCCGGTAGTATCCGTCTCTTCTGCCATTTGCAATTATTTTGAAAAAATCGAAATTTAATTAAAATTACTTCAGCAATTTATATTTTGGAACAACACCGGTAGCCTAAACTGTAGTCAAATTTTAGTTATAGGCGGTGGGCGGCCCACGAGTGAAGTTGTGCGCGTGACTTGCAAAGCGAGTCCACATTACGTTTTACTTTATAGTAAAAGGGGACTTCATCCGTTGCAGAGACGCGATAATTTCGGTTATATCGCGATAAAAGGCCAAAACCCACCCTTGGATTCTGCTACAAAAACAGATCTCGTTAATTTAACAACGTTAATTACTTAACTCACTCCTAGTAATTAATTTGACTGCTTGTTGGAAATTGGGACACGAAAACGTAAATGCGGAAGTAACCGATCAACCCCACGTAAGAAAAAAGGGCACTTCGGTCAGTTTCTGATTTTAAAGGTAACACGCGCCTTCGACTAGCGTGTGGTAATGATCTTCACACAATTCGTGCGCTGCTTTCCTTCTTTTTGGCTAATTATATCAGAACCAGTTACCTCCTGTTTCTTACCAAACTTGAAAAAACATGGCAATGTCAATCCCACACGCTTGCCATCGCGTCGAGTCATTATAGTTGCCACTTTCTTTTCCATTTTTTTTAAGGGAAAAAAATATTTTCGGCCATCACAACTCTAATTGGAGGCCTAATCCCATCACCTCAAGCGCGTGCCATCAAACTCGAGACAAACTCTTAAAATGTTGGACAGAAAAAAGATAACGAAACAGTACGTTTCATTTCTGGCTCCCAATAGTTTTTGGCTAAAATTTTTTAGATCAGCAAGAATGCTAAAAATCAACGGCGGCGAACATTCCATGAGCGATGATTAATATCTAAAATGCTTGAAAATATTATATATATATATATATATATATATATTATATATATATATATATTAAGCAAAGTTGAAAGGATGAAAGTGTTTGATAAAAACAAAGAAACACAAGATGCACATATATACAAACCGTTCATCAGTTTCTTTTTTTTTTTTCTTTTTCTAACTAATAATGATTTGATGTTACTCCCTTTTTAAAACAGAGATAATAAGTCGATAAAAGGTAATGTAAAGGGAGATTAACAAAAGAGAATAGTAAGGTTAAAAGCGGCCGGAAAGTACCCTACACCATATCATCAGTTTTAAGTAACCTGATCACAGCCACAACGGTGGCGGCTCGTTCAAATCTATGGGCAACCCACGTCGCACAATTCCCAAAAACGACGGTTGACCTCCATTTTCCGTCAATGGAGTAACAGAACTACCACCACCACCGGTAACCACACTCTCATTTTTCACCGAGCCCGAACCCTCTCCATTAAAGCTAATCTCTTTGAGAACCCCAGTTTGTAGGAACTCGCCGAGGGCGAAGCGGTGAGAGGTGGTTGAGCTCCAACGGTGGTGAGAATCCGATGGAGAGTTGAGGTCTAGGGAAAGAGCAGTGGCCGGAGCTGGAAAGTTGGTCTTGGCTTTAGCTCCACGAAGAGAACGAGCTGCACCGTCGTAAGCTAGTGCAGCTTCTTCTGGAGTGTCAAATGTACCCAACCAAACCCTAGTTTTCTTCCAAGGGTCACGTATTTCTGCTGCGTAGCGACCCCAGGGCCTCTTCCTCACTCCCCTGTAGTGACCTTCCCTTGAAGACGCCATGGAAGAAACGAACAGAGGAAAATAAAAAAGCAAACTTTACAGAGAGTGAGGAAGAGAGAGGAAAATAGAAAAGATCAAAGAAAAGCGTATGGACAAAGTGGAGGGACCCACGCAGTCACCCGGAATCGTCGGCAGGACGGCACGACCAGCTTATGTATATATAAAGAATTAACAGCCACAGCCTCCCTCTCTCTCTCACTATATATTTTGTTCCCATGTTAGATTCCAACCGTTAGATTCTTATCAACGGTGGTGATTTAATTATGGATATATACTTGAATGTCTGAGAAGAGTGGGTCCATTGGCTTTCAAAATACTAATATTTGTTTTTTTTTTTTTTTTTAAAAAATTGCAGATAGCCGCCGCCTGATTAGACATGAGAGGGAGTTTTGTGTGGGTCATGTGACTGGTCTCCGAACCGGTGATGATGTCAGCCCTAACCCATCTTGTACGGCGCTGCTCAGCGGCGCCTGCCATTTGTTTTCTCGTGTTTCATTTATTAATTATATATAAAGTAATAAAAAAAGAAAAAAAAAAGAGGCGATTATGATTGATTATAGAGTGGATCAGAGAGTGGGTGGCTTGTCGGGTGGTGATTGGAAGATAGCTGTTGTTTTAGGTGCAGCGGAGGAGAGAGAAAAGAGCGCCCCCCACGTGGAGGGTACATGGGGGAGTGGTGTCTGAGTTGCAGGAGACAGGAGCGAGTCGAGTTTTTATAACAGAGATGGATGGCGTGTTTGACTCAGTTATTGGGGTTAACCCCAAAAACAGTAAAAATGGGTTTGATTACGGATGGGGGCTGTGGTCCTCTGAAGGAGTAATAAAGCAATATATATATTATACTATTATTAAAAGGGGTACGGTGGATGGTGGAGGTGGAGGTGGTGGTGGTGCTGGTTGTGGTGGTGGTGGTGGTGCTGGTGACTGAAGAGTATCTGAGGTACCAGCAAAAACTGACACATCTTCACGTGAAGAAGGTTTTTACACGATTTTGGTTTTTGGTTTTTCTTTTTGTGACCGTGGATTTAATTATTACATCAGAGACACGTGTGGGAAGGTAAAAGGAATTTATCTTTTTTTTTTTTTTTTTTAATTAAGAGAATCGGACACATGCTTTGATAGTTCAGTTGCATGTTTGGACCACAAACACAAAATGGGCCAAATTCTTCCCACAAAATTTGGACTGTTTGGGAATCAGTATCTCTATGCGCCTCTTCAAAATCAAATCTTATTATTCCTCTGTTGTCAAAAATTTGACCATTAAACTTCATTTTCTAAGTGATATGTCAATAACCTTTTTCAAAAATTACTAATAATTATTTTAGGAATTAATCTTTCCATTATACAAATTAGTTAATCTGCATTGTTCATTCTACAGTGTTAAAAGTCAACATTGGCAGGTTGAAAGTTAAAAATCACACCCACCTTTACCTAAAGAAAGTTCTATCAGTAATAGTGATATAACGAAGTTCAGAAACTTGCTGGTTGCTGGCTGCCACATTTGGACGAAATAAAGGGCATGAATGCAAACACCACCATTTCAGTTCAGAAGTTACACTTATTTTCCTTCGGTAGTCA
Organism: Jatropha podagrica; assembly: GCA_947857235.1. NCBI lineage: Eukaryota > Viridiplantae > Streptophyta > Magnoliopsida > Malpighiales > Euphorbiaceae > Jatropha > Jatropha podagrica. The sequence goes on along the minus strand of CANUEP010037336.1, from coordinate 93,512 downwards.
AAGCATCAAATAAAAAGAAACAGTACCTCTGCCAAAGGATTGGAACTGAATGGTGACTTCTCTGTTAAAAGATAAAAAGTGGTAAAAATATCAACTTGGTAAAAATTCATTCAACAGAGGTCAGCTTCGAGCCCCTAACTCTAATATTCAGTTGGTACGTACAACCAACCATCTGCCCTAGTGTTAATAATTTTCTGACACCAAAATTAACCATATGCTTATGCTCTTCCTACTCTGCAACACTAATAATAAATAACCACTGCTTTATTCAAGCTAGCATTTTTTCACCCTGCACTTCTATCCATCGCAATAGTAACTTGCATTGTTGCTCGAAAAAGATTTCCCTAAATGGCAGAAACCGTAATATATGTTATCAATAACACCATTATAATTTTTAGTATCATGAAAGATGTCACTACAAATGTGACATAATAATGTATACAACAAGAGACGAGAACTAATATTAACAAACAACAAAACCAAAAAAAAAACAAAAAGGAAAGGAAAAAATTAAGGTACAAAATGTGTATCATACTGTTGTCTCAACCTGACTATTTAATTCCACCTCAGTGCCAGGGAAAAACTAGCATAAACTATGGCATGTTGCACCAAAACTACAAGTGAAATTATCTAAATGCACCAGTTCTTCAACCTGTTGCTACATTCCTTTGCTTAGAAACCAAAGAATTTTAAAACTTTACATCAGTTTCCCGCTATATGGAAGTTGGTGGATGCAGAGTAAGGATGTAATTTTACTCGTCTGATCTCTACCCAACTTCACCAAACAAAATTATGAAAGAATGGGCACATTAGGCAGCAACATGAGTTCAACAATGCACCAAATTGATCATCAGGCCGTGAGATTCATGTTTAGAAGCAGAGCAGATTCCCAGAAACCAAAGGAGTAAATTTCAAATGCTTTGGCTTCTAGAATGTGACAGTGAATTCATCACGACAGTAAGCTAGGTCCATTTTCAGCAGCCGTCCGTGCTTGACCATGATTGTAATGCCTCGTCATCTGGATATCATGTGCCATATGAGTCCTTGCCTTTGCATAGGGTGCACCTCTTGCTGTTAAAGTCAAAAAGAAGCCAGGATGTAAATTTTGTCCTAAGACAAACATAATATTACTTGAGCAATTGTGTTCAATCCATTTTCTATAATTGCGAAATTTCAGAATGCTTTTCTTTCACCTTGCACCAGGGAAACGAAGAGGGAACATTGCAGTAATAGTTGTAATTAACAGTCTACCTATTGCCTAACATCTTACTGCTCGGACTTCACAATTTGATGAGGAGTTACAGATCTAGATCATGTGTCAATATCACTGTTTGTCCTTACCTGCAATCTGCTGTGCACGGCGAACATTTTGTTGTCTTTTCCACCAACACATTGAACAGATAACCATGAGGAGGAATGCTACTGATGCACCAAAGGCGATGCCAATTTTTGCACCAGCAGAAAGATGAGGTCCACAAGCACGCAATCCAGGTATACCACAAAGACCTGCATTGTCTGTAAAACTGCAAAACCCAAATAAGAATTCTTGTAGGCTTTGGTAACAAATAAATGAGATTAAAGGCTTCCATGCCCCATCTTATTTGTAGAATCACAGGAACATACTTGAAGCTAGCTCCATACAAAAGCCTTCCTCCGAGAGCAGCTGGGACTCTTCCAGACAGAGAATTCCCATTGAGATTTCTGTGCCAAAAATACTAGTTAAACTCGAGGTCTCAATATTTAAAAATCATTGATCAATTAGCCATGTGAAAGATCTTACAATCTCCGCAATGACGTCAACTGTCCAAGGCTTTCCGGAATTGAACCATTGAAGAAATTGTATGAAAGGTCCCTGCCATGGAACTAAGATAAGTCAATAGAGGCAGTAGCTATACTAAATCTCCCAGAATAGTACAAATTTTCTGTAATTAATAAAGTTCATAGGCTGAGTGGTTTAGGAAATGCCATATATTTCTTGCATCCATTTAGAAAAATAGAGTATGGTTAATTATGTCACCAAGGGTTGGAATCTCCAATCCAATCTGTATCTGTCTATTAGAACTTTGCCAAACCCACACCCCACCCCCACCCCTCTTCTTCTCTTCTCCTTTGTCCCCTCCCTTTTTTCCTTCTTTTATTTTGGATTGGAAAAAAGTCAATTGCAAATTGACATTGTACTGAATTTAGTTTTCACAAAAACAGAATAAGATTTCTGATGAAAGATGCCTTTCTGATAAGGCAAGGCAGAATAAGATGGATGCTTTGCTAGTCAACTCTCATGATGTGTTAAAAAAGACGTGGCACAAATTGCATTATACCATTTAACTTGTGTTCTATAATAATCCAACTCCCCGAAAATGATGATTGTTTCCCCTGAAAGAGATCCTATGATACATGCAACTTAGGACAAATAAAGAACAATTACTTGGATCATAATCCTAATGTTATCATCTGTTTTTTCAGAAAATTTTGCATGATTCATAAAGTTAAATCCTTTGCTCCACCAAACAAATAGCAGCTACTGCATCAAGCTAGGAAGCTAGCAAACACAAAAGTAAACTATAAGTGTGGTAAATGAATAAGCTATACTTACAGAATTTCTAAGCTGGTTATTGCTCCAATTGACGATGGAACATGCCCACGAATGCTGTTAGTACTTAAGTTTCTGTAGATGCCCAAAGTTAGACAAATATAAGAGCTGACAAGCTACAAAGATGTTGAAGGCATCAATACTTTAACCAGTTTCTAATTGAAACTCAGACAACAAACATTAGAAACTTACATGCTTTGTAAATGACGAAGTGCAGATATTTCATTTGGCAAGAAACCCCTCAAACCTTGGTTGTCAAGACCACTGACCATAGTGAAGTTAACATATTAACTTCTTAAGCATTAATATTATTGCATTTAACTTCAAAGTAAATCAAAGAGATCTGCTGATCTGCTCACAAGTTTAATCACTCAAAAAAGGTAGAAGGTACAACCGCAAAAAGAATTGAAAACTGGCATAACAAACCACACAGCTTTATTGTTAAATTTTAATTTAATTGATAAGCTATTAGTAAACCTTACAAGCTTACCTTTTCACCTGCTTGCGTCAGTTCTGATAATCCAAAGAGGCAATGCACAATTGGCATATAACAAACCACACAGCTTTGTTGTTGGATTTTAATTTAATTGATAAGCTATGAGTAATGTTATAAGTTTCCCTTCTCACCTACTTGCATCAGTTCTAATAATCTGAAGAGGCAATGCCGATCATATGGACACAAATTTTAAAAAAAAAAAACATATATAAATTCAACACTGCAATCAAGTATGTTAATGACTTCAAGATGGCATGCTTTTGAAACTTCAATCAACAAAAGGCCAAAGCATTCAAACCAATTTTTGGAGCAGGAAAAAAATGAGAAGGTGATTATATGAGCAAACAGAGAAGCATAAGAGACAACATATGATAACAAACGTTATTAGGAAGCAAATTGAACCAAAATCAAAACAAGCTAAAGGATCAAAAAATTACAGTCCATCAATGATCCATTTTTTGCTACTTGTGTCAAATTGACAATCTGCTCCATTCCATGGATGTTGTTGGGGAACACAAGGATCACCATTCCAGCCAAACCGAGGGGGAAGTCCTAGAGCACTCTTTAATGCTTGTAAAGCCCTAACTAGAATGAAGAAGATTATTCAAATTAGTAACAATGTATACATATTCCTATTTCTGAAAAAGCTGCGTGCTCTATCCAAAAAACTAATCAAAGCAGGAAGCATTGAAAACAATTCTTTGGATTTTGGTAAAAAAAAAAGAAAAGAGAAATATGCTGTCACCGGGATAAGACTACATAATCAACTAGGGCTACAATAGTTCATGAAATTGATATCTTAATGTACAGAGTTACAAGAAATTTGAAGCAAATGTGAGGCAGACGTTGATAGTTTCAATCCAGTTGAAAGCTCTTGTTTTTAATTGTATATGGATATTCCTAGATTCAAGTTTTTCATTGTTCAAACTGTTTAAGAATAATAAAAAGTGTACTTGACAGTAGCATAACTCTCTCTCTTGATCTTAATCAGGGAGGGGAGCCAAAGGAAAGAACCCTTATATCTACACTAGACAAACAAGGGACATTTCCATACCAATAGGGCTCTTTGTCATATGTTTGATCATGGAATATTAAGACGATGTGCAGTTCCTTTTTATAGAACATCCCAGCTAGCTGAAAAGCGTTATGAGAAAAGCCAGCAAATTTCATCTATAACACACCACTAAGATGAACAGCATTACATCTCTGTGAGCTCTAAGGCAGCAAAAGATGCTACCAGAGGGCTCAGTAACACAGCTGACTTGATTCTAAGTTTCTATTCCAATTAATTGACCAAACATTACTTTTGGAAATAGGCTGTTACACTAGCAATTGATGGTCTTGTGAAAATACCACGGTGGCCAACTATAATGAGAGAATAAAACCTTTTACAGTACTAGAGATATAATCCCGTGATCTGAATTAGTGAAGTTATCCTCAAACTATTGTTAGGATCAATAAAAGATATCAGAATTATGAAAATCAGATGCCAAAATGAAAAAAAGAGTAATAAAACAACTCCAAAATGTAATAAACTAATTGAACGTCACATATATAGTGAATAATCCTCCAGTTGAATTACACCCAACGAGAAGAAGAATGGGCATTGGATAACAATATCATATCAGCAAATTTAATGGTGAATATATAAGCAGGTGTAAGGCATGCATATTCATTTGATGCACATATATGTATAGCGATCTTCATTATCATATACCTATGAAGTATAAAAAACTTAAACGTGTAACAAGAAAAGAGGACAATGCTATACCTTCTTCCAATATAGTTTTGGATTCAATTGTGATAACCTCAAAGACCTCAATGGCATTGATTATGGCATGGCTGCCTTCTTTAGGGTGCAAGGTTATTGTCAAAGTTCTCCCATTAACAGCAACAGTCGTGTTCAATACAAGAGCGGTATAACGATCCCCGCTCATTTTGGAAACATCTACCCCTTCAAAAAAAATATCACCATTAACCAGGATGTCAAATACCCTTTTCCCTACACCAGTGACTGAAACATCAATCTCAGCAAAGTGCAGCCAAATTGAGTAGTTTTTATTAGGATCCACATCCATCGTATAGGATAAATCTGGCTGACTATCAGTGCTAACAAGGGCAGTCTGATAAAGAGCTTCTGGGTAATAGTTTGGTGCATATGAAGCCTTCTTAATTTTACTTTCAGTAGATATTGCTTTATCAGAACTCTGGCCAAATGATGGCATGCGACTCCAAAATCTATCCCCACCCCATCGGTCACCACTGTAATCTACATCAAATTTTGACTTCCCATTACCACAACTCAATCTGGTCACCGTTCTGAGGATTACTCCTGGACCCCACTCTGGGCCAAAATAGTATGCTTTATCGTCTACTTCAAGAATTTCAATGGAAAGGATTGATGGATCTCCATGACCAGTGCTGTGGAAACAGATTGAAGCCGTGCCATCTGTGAGAAACACTAGGGCTTCAGTAAATACTTGTTCATCGTGGCTACTCCAACCTGATTGCAAAGAATAAATCTGGGAGCCTTCCACAGAAATGTCAAATAAAGGTTCATTATCAAAATTAGGGTCCGGATGTGAAACCAATCCAAAGAAGACCCTTATGGAATAATGTCCCTTTGGCACTCTTTTAATGTTGTAGCAATTGTTGGGACCTTCAGATAGGGGGAAATAGCGAAGAGTTTTAAGTGGAGGAGCAACATAACTTGTACGCGTTGAATTAGTGGGAATTCCTCCTGTATATGCAAAATCCTTGTACCAAAGTGTATTGGTTGGTGGAGTGTGCACATTTACACGAGCTCCACAGCTTATGCGCATAACCCATGGTGCTGCATAGAAAGCAACTATAACAAGTTCAACACTAAAAACAAGCTAGTGAAGCAGAAAAATGGAGTAATTCCCAAGCTATAAAGATAGCAATAGCTAGATCAACTTATCCGAGTGTATAGAATGCAAAATGTGCTATTCTTGTGCAAAATAAATCGTGTTATTTAGATCTCCTGGTTTATTGTATTGTTCAAGGGTAAATAAGTGTTATAACTAGGCCATACATTCTCTTCCCTAAAGGCAACAATCAACATAAGAGGAAAACATCAGTTTCTCTAATCGCTCCCAACAACCCAAAACATACTAAAGAAATTGACGCCTTAAATCAATCTTTCATAGTAGTTGTTCGTTCTTGTTTCTTTATTAATTTGTCCTATCTCTTTGTATATTGACTGACCTTTTTACTGAATGAGAAAATTCAGGAAAAAATTAAAAGTAAAATAAAATGGGCAGAAATTAGTCATGTGTTGCCAGGTACCCGCTGAGAGATGAAGTTTTCCTTTGTTCATCAAGTCCAAGTAGACAATCGAGCAAAACCTATGGTTAAGAAAAATTACATAGCTTTCACATTCTACTACACTTTTCCAGCAACCAAGCAGATCCAAATTACTGATTGCATACCTCGTTGAATCGAATTAGCATATCCAAATTCACCACTTATCATCACGAATGAGAAGTAACCAATGAGAAGTGAAACACATAAAGACAAATAAACAGCTCATAAAACATATATACATGTGTATACACACACATTCAGAAGATAAACCCCCACTTGGAAAACAAATCACTAAAATGCATTGCGAGCAACAGTAGAAGAATCCCTAATCAGAATCCCCCAAGCATCCTACAGTCGAAACTTGAATCACAAAATTAGTAAAGTGAAAGGCTCACCATTTCTAGCTGAACAAGTAGAGAGAGCCAAGTAAAATACGAGAAGCCATGTTTGGATAATAATAAATCTCAACATTTGAGCTTCAAATCCACCTTTCTTCTGATTTGCTTTTTCTGCCCTCTCTGCCTCTCTTTCTCTGTCTCTCTCTATAGCCTCATTCCTTCATTGCAATCTTTTTGTTCCTTTTTTCAGAAGAGTGAGTGCAGGGACGTGAGTACAGGCAGACTATGAACAGTTATTTATTTATTTTTATTTTATTTTATTGCCTATTTCTTAATTTAGTTGACCCGTGAAATGAGTAGATAATATGGGGTGCATAGAGCGTTCATTTTCCATGATGGACGTTTTTAAATCAGACGGTTCAGAAAGCTGATGAGTCTGCGTCACAGTAGCTTCCTTGTCGGATGGGCGGCCTTTCGTAATTATACGGGGAGCCCACTGCTAGACTGGAGGACTGGTGGAATCCTAAGGTAAAGTATGACCTCTGAAAGGAAATTATGGAGAATAACTTATTTAGAACCCGTTTATAAGCTAGTCCATATATCAAATTAATAAAAGATAACTTTTTATTTTTAATAAAATATTTTCGACCTTCTGAAAAAAAGGCAAAGTCAAAATATTTTTTAATTTTTTAATTTTTATTGACTTCTTTCGAGGAATAAATTCATATACCAAATCTAATAATTTTATCTATTTTCATAAATTATCTTGTCTATAATATTTGTCATATTTGAAATTTTATATTTTTTAAAAAAAATTATTAAACTTATAAAAGTTATTAAACTTATAAATTTATTAAATTTATATAAGTTATAAAAAATTATTAAATAAATTAATTATATTACTCTTAATTTAATACTAATTATCTAAAAAATTATTAAATTAAAGTAATAATTATTTATTATCGATAAAGGTAGTTTTAGAAAATACTATGAGAGAATGAGTAATTTTATCTTCCTTATTCCCTATTATCTATTCAAGTCAGTATTTATACTACAATTTTGATTGTAACGTCTCTATTTAATATTTATAAGATTTGACTATAAATGTAAAATTGTAATTTTGACTTTTAATGATTTCATTTGATCATATATGATTAAGCTTTATCAAGTTTAAATATTGTTCGGATATTCAGACTTCTTATACAGTTCGGAACTTAATATCTTTATCAATTTTTGATCTCTTGACTTAGTCAAAATGTTATTCAGTAAATACTGAACAAACTCTAAACAAATTATTTTGTTATCAATTATGTACAAAGGCTATATATGAAAACATATTTGTTATTCATTGAAATTATAAATATAATAAATATTATATAATAAGCTATTTTTCAAAATTTGACGAGTAATATAGAAAAAGAGGGTTTTCCTATTTTGACCCCGAAATTCCCGAAGAGGAGCAGAGCACAGAAATCCAAACGGGTAAGAATAATGTAAGAATGTATAAGCGTTTTTTACGTGGACGCCTCTTTTGTGAAAGGAAAACTGGGACGTAGAGATAGAGCTTAACTTTAATCGAATGGTTCAAGGGTTGACAGTTCATTTCCTTTGACTTTTGGATCATTGACTTTCCTTTCTGCCATTTTAAGGCATGACCCTAGTTAAGTGCGCAATTATCGGCTGAAGTTTCATCCTGTGTCCGGTAAGGAATGGAGTTATGTAATTTTACGCTCTCATTTTACCTCAACCTCCGTATTTTACTTCCCCTTCCCAAACAAAACATAAAGGTTTATGAAAATTAAAATAGATGAACATAAGGAAAATCGGAAGAAAATAGAAATTAAAAAAAAAATAATAAGATGCTGACACTTGTCCTATGCTCCTTGCTTGCGTCCCCTCAGGCAATAAGGATAAACGCTCTCAGCAAACATTTTCTCTTTTGCTGAAAAATTTTTCAATTTACAAGAATTAAATAAATACACACCTATATTTAAAGACTTAGTGATTTTATTATGTCTGTGATTCAATAATTCGCGATTATTTTGATTTATTGCGTGTTTAATTAATAGGAAAATAATATCACACCAAGATTTAATTAAACATATTAATTTTATTTTAATCGGTTAGGAATCATTATTAATTTTAAAAAAAAAATTAAAAAACTTAAAATCAATTAATTAAGAGGCAATTAAAGTATCGAATATAGAACCTTTTTTATTTTAACTATTATTTTATTATAAGTGTATTTAATTAATTATTTTATTAAAATTTTCCAATGCCTCTATTAAATACAATAACTATATTATGCACCTTCTTAGAACGTATAGTATCACCTTCGTATTTCTTTCTATGAATATAAAAATGAACAAAGAAAATAACAAGAAGAAAACGGTAAAGAGAAATTTCAAATTTCTCTCTATTCTGTATAATATTTTCTATAGAAGCCGTTAATCCATAATTGATATTAGTTTCATGAAGTTTGTAGGCTGAACGACAAGGGAAACCTTTCCCTTAGCAATGAACGGCAGGTCGTTCGTGGACAGGAGGAAAAAGTTTCGATGAAAAGGTCCATCAATCAAAGTAAACCATACCGAACTTTAAAATGAGAAGGCCCATTACCCATAGAGGCCAGCCCAAACCCGCATCCACCACATTCTCCACACCCGCCATTTGTTCATGCCAATTAGGCCGGCATACTGAGATTTCTCTCATTAGTCATTTAGCTAGAGAGAGCCCATCTCAACGTCCAGGCGCTTGAAATCTCACAGTTCAGTTAAATGAAACCGAAAAGTACCGTAACCAATTAACAACCAGAACGGATCACGACTTCGGCCAAAAGCCAATGCCACCACCATCATCATCCGCCGCCACGCGTTCCGACAACGATGACGACGATCATGCGCCCTCGTCCTCCGATCCACCCGTCAAAATATCCGATTCCGACCTCGATAACGACAAACAACACAAGGTCGAAGTCGAAGAAGTGGAGGAACAAGAAGAAGGCGTTAATGATAATGACGATGACAGCGAAGAAAAAGGAGGAGGAGGAGGAGAAGAAGTAGTAGAAGAAGAAGAGTACGAAGAGATTGAAGTAGAAGAAGAAGAAGAGATAGAAGTAGAAGAAGAAGAAGAGGAGGAGGAGGAGGAGGAAGAGGAAGAGGAAGAGGAAGAGGAAGAGGAAGAAGAAGAAGAAGAAGAAGAAGAAGAAGAAGAAGAAGAAAGTGCGTTAGATTCATCAAAGGAACCTACTGAGAAACGCAACGGTTAGTTTATATCTACAATTGATTTGGTATTTTTCACTTTAAATTTTATTTTCTTTGGTTTGTCATTTTATATCAGTGCTATCTATTTGTGATGTTGTTTGAGAACATTGTTTGGTTGAGAGATACATGCTTATATTTTATGGTAATATCAAATCCATGCCCATTTAGTCCTAATAACTTGTAAGATCGTTGATGAGTGGAATAGGTTCTAGACAGTTTAGTCTCAACACAAGAAAATTTACACGTCCAAGGTACACTTTGTGCTACAATGTTGTTTAGGAGTCTGCTTTCATTGATGTTGAGTGATATTTATTGTGTCTTAGATTTTCTTGGGAGATTATTAGCTGATTGGCATTGAGGAAACTGTGAATCTCCTCGATGGCTTTGAAGGGAGTGCCTTAGTGTGTAGTAGGAAATCTTTTGGTGATTGGCAGATAAACCTCTTACTTAATTGCTTTCGTTAAGAGGAATTAGTGTCCATGCTTGATACACTGTGACTGTGTAAAATGGAATAAGGTACTTTCCTACTTTGCAGTTTCAATAAGATCGAAGATGTTTAACTTCTTTCTTATTTTTCGCATGGAAATGTTAGATTCAACTTTCACCTAATCATCAGAAGATTTAGACATCACCTCCTCCCTGCTAGTTTTCAGTCCTCTTTTCACGACTGTTCTTTAGGTTGAAATTGCTATGCTGGTCTTCAAGGACATATGTTTTTTAGCAGTTTTGTCATGAGCTATGTTGCATGGAAACAGAAACGTGGAGGCGTGGAAATGGACGGGGAAACAGTATTTTTAAAAAATATAGGAAACAGAAATGCAGGAAAACACTTAAATGTAAAAAATATAGGATTATATTTATAAATATAAAAGAATAAATTATTATAAACCATGAAATGTATTCAACAAGAAGTTAAGTTCAATCAACATTTAACCATATCAAAAAGAATTACAAGCTCCATACTCATAAAAAAATATATGTGTTGTGAATTTGCATTTATTTTAATTAGAGAAATGAATTTTTGAGAGTTTCCAGTCTGTGGAGTTGTATTTCCGAGAGGGGAAATGTGTTTCCAAATTACTCAATTTACGAAAACGCCCCAAAAGTTTCCGAAGGTTTCCATGCAGGAATTGTTTCTGAAATGCGGAAACAGTAGCTAAAGAAAGTTTACGTGTAACAATGCTCCCATGGACGCTGAGGCAAGGTGAGGTGAGAGATAGGTGCCTTCAACTAGGCATTGCCTAGGCTCCAAGGTGCAGCCAGGCTAGGTGATATGTAGGCGAGTGCCTCAAACAAATTTTGCTATTTCTCTTTACAGAAGGTTTGAAAGCCATTTAATAAGTAGGTCAAAACAGTGTTATCATATTCTTATAATTCATGATTCGAATTGTACAATTGAATTCAATGTTCATGCCAAACGATTCAAATCTTACGAATGAAATGAAATTGAGCATGAATCTCGTGATTCGTGGGACTCGAATCATAATACCCAACCATTCTCCTACCCAATAAAACAAGTCTGAAAGTCAACGTAGAGAAAGAAGAGAGAGCATATAGTTATATTTGAAGATAAAGATGATGAAGGGCTTGAATTTTGGGAATGATAATGAATAAATATGGATTTGGATAAGAAATTTAACTTGATAGTTTTACTTTGTTTTTGTTTTAAAATTTGAACTTCATAGTTTGATATTTTGAACTTGACAACTAGATAAGCCATTAGGTTCTCCTTCATTTTGTGTTTAATACATGATTTGGAATTGAAATTTACATAAATACATGATTTGCAATTAAATTTTTAGCATCTTTTGATAAGATTAGTGGAAATGTATCCATAAATGTAGGTGTGTTTATTTTTAATTAATTTTGAAAAGTTATACTGAATCTTACTATTCAACTCAATTCTTGATTCTAAAAACAAGAATCTTGATTCTCGATTTGGCAGCTATGGGTCAAAATATAACACATAAATATGGGAAAAAAAATAGATAGTGGCCGAAAAATGGAAAGTTTGACAGCCATTACTTACAAAGATCAAAATCTAATCTAACCATTAAAAATAAGTATGATAAATATGGGGAAAAAAAAGGAAAGTGGCTACAAATTGGGAAGTTTGATAGCCAATGAAAGAATTAGGGTAAATTAAATCAAGTCTTCTCCATAACTTGAGAAAAGAAAAGAAAGTTATTTGGCTAAGAAAATTCCTTATATGATTTTCCATAACTTGGTCAATCCAAACTAGAGAGTTACTTCGGATAAAGAATTGATAAAGTATGAACTTAGCAAAGTATTGCCACTGTATACAAAACACAAAGAATTTCAAACTATCTTTTGTGATGACAAAGAGGGGTAGAAACCCTCCAATTTTTTGCGCTCTTTGAAATAACCGAATAATAGGGAGAGACGAAGAATTTTACTTTTGTATAACGAGAAAGAATGCGACTCCAAGCCCACAGATATTGATCCGTTGATCTTGCTAGCACTCATTAAATTCTAACTGCCAAATTAAAGTTCTTCTGAAAGTTTATTTCCACTGTCTAAAAGCAAGTGGTGTGGTATTCATCTGCACATTTCGAACGAAAATGTATATTAGCCTTGATTTTCCCTTTGTGGCCATCAATTTTCAAAATTCATTCCCAGTAGATTCTTACGACCTCGACAATCACCTTTGCAATTTCCTCCTAATATCTTTAAAAATTGATGTTAGTGGCCCTATTCCTCTGATGCTTATTCTTGTGAGCTTACGATATTGCTAACAGATGGGGTAGTTTCTTTTCTCTCTTTTGTTCAATTCTTCAACTCTCCCCAACTAGTTTGAGACTAAGGCTTGGTTGTTCAATTCTTCAATTTTCGTAAGTGCAACCATGGTACAATTTGACTTAGAATAACTGCTAGCTGATCTAATGTTGTCTTCTGTTAGTGATTAAGTCTCCCAAGATATTTTAGGGCCTCTTCTGCTGTGTTAACAGGAGCACATGTGTTCTAGAGACACTGATATTACTTCATTTCTTGATTTAGTTCTTCTTCCATGTAGATGTTAGTCAAGACATGGAGATTCAGGGGAATGACAGGGGGCAAATGCAGTCGTGCTCTCCTCTTGGAAAATCTGACCTTGGGATACAATCGAATTCCCTTGTAAAAGATAGTTTCTATAATTTGAAATTTTCTGGTTCTGCAAATGAACAACTGACGCTGCGGGAGGAATCACATGTGAACGATGAGGACTCCAAGTTTCTCAAGTCAAGAGAGCATTTGATTGCTGCTGGGTTGAATGGAAGTCAAGAATCTGTAGTAAAGGATGACGCTCATGCCCTTATGATAAAGAAAAACGCTAAAGTAATGAGTGAACCCCACAGTGATGGCAAAGCTCACCTATGTAATAGTGAGGATATGGCTGCTGAGACCACCAGTTCATCTAGTATTATGGGACATGTTCCTAATGCCTTAGCAACAAAAGACTGCTCAGATATAAACGCTAATGGTATTCTGGATTCTAAGGAAGTATTTGAGGCAATGGAAATATCATCGGAGGATGGTAAAGAGCAAACAGCAACAAGGTGTGGCAATACTGCTTACTCTTTCCTTTAATGTTACTTTCATCCCACTGGGTCTGTGGCCTTTCGCTGCATAGCATCCTCTCTTTTCTCATTGTAACTTTCCTGCTTGCCACAATCGATTCTTATTTCCTTCTAACCATTGACTTTTTCAGATTGGTTAATTCAGATATTAGGACTCGGAGTTTATCCTCTTCTGCTGAGTTCATGGACCAGAACAAACGCCCAGCAGTTATATGTGACTTTTTTGCTAAAGGATGGTGCATTAGAGGGAGTTCATGTAGGTTTCTTCATATAAAGAGTGAAGCAGATAATGCTAAAAAACAGCTGGAGGAAGATGCAACTGCTGCAATTTTCTCAAAAGGAGACCAGTTCAATGAAGGTATATAATATTCCGTGAATCCACGTTGTGTTAAGGTTGACGAACCTTCATTCTTTCATGATATTTATAATGCGTACCCCACATCTTCTCCTGTATCAGGTTTGAGAAACGTCATGGAAAAATCAAAGTTGCCTGATTTTCCTGACCTAAAGGCAACTCCAAATGGAAATTGTGCTGCTATTTCTTGTCATTTCTCTTTGGAAAGAATCTTGGCACTTGAAAATGGAGAAAACCGAATGTTGCATCGGTTGGAAGACAAACATAAGTTTTCATCACATAAGAGAAAGGAATTATCTCATGGTGTCCATCCTGACACCCAGCAATTTCCTTCATCAAAAGATGATCTTGGGATTTCTTCCTCCTTAAAGGATATAGGAACAGAGAATTTTAGACATAATTGGACCACCGCTGATTATGGAAGCTATACCTCTCTAATTAATAAGTGCAACTCTCCTTCATTCCAGAACAACTTACCACCTGAAAATAGAGCTTCTTCAAGTGGCTCGGCTGTAACATCAATCAATTACCGTGGTGTTAATCCTTCTTCTTATTTGAGTAGTTTGGACAATCTAAGATACATTAGAGACAAGAATTTGAATGGTTCAAGCGATGGTTCTCTTTCAAGTAGTGGCAGGTTCCCATCTCGGCTGATATCAGCTTGGACAGGACCTTCATTGTCTTTTAGTTCCTCTTTGAATACAAGCCCTCTTGGTTCTCAAAAGCTGTTGGACAGTGATAGAGACTTCAGTGCTTCTCGATCATCTTCGTTACTGCACAGTGCTTCACCTCTTTCTGGTCCTGAGCAAGAAAATTTACCTATAACCACTGCATCTAGGGATCCTTTGAACTTTGCAGAACACAAAGCAAAAGTTTCCTCAAATGATTGGGAGCCATCCTTACCTTTTCGACCGTCTTTTTTTATCACTCATACTATATCATCATCTCCAGGAAGCCAATATGACCCTCTTCATGATAGCATTGACTTGCCCACTGCAGGATACAAACTTCCCTTTAAATTTTCTTTTGTTAGTCACAGGATGCCCAGCCTTGATACACTACATCAACCGGCATATGGGAACTCCTCAGTAAGTCGTTCCCTTGGCCTAGAACATAATGATGACAAAAGTACAGTATCTTTTCATAGTAGATTCCATGAAAATGTGTCAGCCAAGAATTGCTATACACCTGGAACAGATATGCTTGCTGCTGGAACTGTGGTGGGGGGGACTTGTGTGGTTGATGGGCAAAAGGGGACCACACCCAATGAAGAAAATGCTTCAAGCACCGGCGAACGCAGAGATGTTCCAGATATGAGCAAAGTTGATGTTGATCATGATTCCTGCCCCAGGCACGAAAATGATGGGCCAAGACACAAAAAGGACTCAAAGGTAGATAAGGTTAGGCAAAAAAGTGAAACGGTTGTTGACCAAAAGATAGAGGGAGAATCAAGAGCTGTAAGACATTTCCGTGCTGCTCTTGTTGATTTTGTTAAAGAATTGTTGAAACCAACCTGGCGCGAGGGTCATCTCAGCAAGGATGCGCATAACACAATAGTTAAAAAGGCTGTTGAGAAGGTTCTTAGCACCTTGCTGCTCCATCAAATTCCAACTACGATGGAATCAATTAAGCAATATCTTTCTTCGTCCCAGCCTAAGATTGCAAAGCTTGTCGAGGTGAGCACTAATTTTACAGATAATTTGTACTTGGGGAAGGCAGAGACACTGAGTTTTGAAAGTTGTTCATGATTGGCAATTGACAGTTCCTTCTTTTGTTTGCAGGGATATTGTACAAAGTATGGGAAATCTTGACATGCCAAGCCAATTTTTTTCTTTTTTCTTTTGTACAGTTTACCTTACATTTTAGTAATTCAAAATTGCAACAGTATATTTCAAGGCTTATTTAACATAGTTAAAACTGGAGATTCCAGTGGAATGCTGTGAATTCTGTTCAGACGTTTTTTCTATGAATGATTTTTGCTTCCTCCAGTCTGATCTTTTTGGAATAAAATATAGAAGTTGTGCGTTTAGTTTTTCTCTTTCTTTTTTGTGGCTTAAGAATAAATCTTCTTATTCATTGAATACAAGAAAAGCACTTCCAAGTATTGCTTTTGAATCTAGCTGGCGTCTAAAAGCTTGTCCTAGCAGTTATTGCACCTTTGCTTGTTTGACCAATTTGTTCATACGCGTGGCCTCTCTCTGCCTTCTTGGTGAATTGGAATGCATCTCTCTTTCATATGATTATGGGACTAAAACATTAATATTGTAATTTGATGTACTTAAGTAATGCTGGATTGGACCTCAAACGTCTATGAACTGGCTTCTTAGAACGCCACAGAGCAGTTGGTAGTTTTCCTCATTGTAGTATTGCTTTATGGTCTTAAGAGAGTGATAATTGAAATCCATCACTATTTTAAACTAGTGGACTTCAGTAGCAATTGTTTGCATTATTTCTGCCAGCATATTTTGACGTTAGTTTTTTCTGTCATTTTTCTCTTGTGTGTAAATGCTGGTTCATCGTATTTTATTGTGGTTTTCAGATACCTGTGGATGGTCAGTACAGGTTACTTTTCTATGACACTGTCAAATATGTGGGAGATATAGATGAAGAGAGGTACTTGCCTTATTTTACTTATGTCATCCCTTCGTTTAATGAATTTATAACTGACAGATCCTTTTGATAACGCTACATTGTTTTCCTATGAAAGTCTTAATAATTATCAGTGCATCTTTTAACTGTGTGGTAAGAATTTATTAAAGTTCAAAACCAATCCTGCAAGAGACCAAAATCAGATCAATGAGATATTTGGATTGGGCTTCTAAATCAATTCCTTTAATTCTATTAAGTCCTTGAAATGATTTCATCCTACCCATTTGTGGGTTTGCAAGGTTTGGTTCAGGTGGGATGAATGCAGAGTTGCAATTTATTGATTCATGTCAATCTACATTGGATATACTTAGTCAAGTCTTGAATAAGTTAATGCCCCCCACCCTGCCCCTTTTTTTTCCTAAAGAAAAACATTCAGTGCATTGGTTTGGTATCTCAATTGTAAAATCTATGATATAGCGGAGACAGTGATGCAGGGACACAGGAACCCAGAAAAAAAATCTACAAAGCGTTATTCCATTTAGAAATATAGATGGGTTTCAGGATTTTTACATTAAAAATTCAAAAATTCTACACTTAGAAGTTGTGTTTGTGTACCATTTGACATGGTAACCTATTGTAGCATGTAAACCTAACTTGTTATATATAGCATTTTCTGTTCTTTGGATTTTTTTTTTTTTTTTTTTTGGGTCTTAGGAGAACTTTCTTCTTAAATCACATATTTAAAAAAAAATTATATATCATGATTTTTAAATATAAATATTATTTTTTTAATTCATACAAATTTATTAATTTTCTCTCCATTCTTTCTATAAATTATTTTTTATTTATTTAATATTTATTTATGAAATTTATTTTAATATTTTAATCACATTCTATAGTTCTTGAAATATGTTATAATGTTAAAAATCAAGCATATGAAATTAAGAAAAAAAAAAAAGTAAAAGATACATAAAATAAATCTAAGTTACAAAGTAGTTAATTAAGGTCATATTATTTTAATAGTGAAATTATTAAATTATTTCTTATAGTTGGCTTATTTACTGTTTTTATTTTGAGAAGGCATAGTTTGTTTGTTTACAATATTAAAGAGAAAAAAAGAATTAAATATATTTTTTTTATAAATGAGAATCAATATTTTTAGTTTATACTTTTTAAAATATTGGATTTAAAACTTTTTTTTTAATTCATAACACTAATTTTATATTTAATAATAATAAATTAAATAAAAATAATAATGTTGTTAATATATTTTTAACTTAACTTAGAAGTAGTAAGTATTCTCATTACAATTAAATCCAACTTTTTGTATAAAAATCATTCAAATCTAATGGTTATAAAGACTTCTTCATGGATAAAAGAATCTTCTATTATCTATGGTAGTTTTGCGCAACCTGACACCTATTCCATCCTCCGATCCTACATGTGGGTTTAAGTTGTTCAACCCCCAATCCTTTCGCAGTTGGGTTAAGATCATTCATACATGTTATCTAAATTCTACAGACTATAGAATCAGACTACTAGGCTGCAACTTAGAAGTTAGAAGTATAGCAGCATGCCTCTGTATACCAGGTTGCCTCCACTCCTTTGATATAATTGGGAATTGTTATTTCACTTATTTGTCTGAAAAGGGAAGAAAGGATGGTACAAAGACTAAAATGAAAGTGGATATGTAACTCAACGACAAACTTTTAGTCATGACACCTCGATATGATTTTAGGTAATTCCTCGTTGTGCTAGTTTTAAGTAATACTCTTAGGACACAATAATGTTGAAGTGCTTTGTCAAATATCTATAGAGCCCGTCACCATTAGCAGTTGTGACAGGTGGTGCACCACATGCTGGAAAACTGAAATGATTTAAAAAATGTTCAAAATCAAGTTGCAGAATGATTTAGCCCTACAGTAATTTATTATTCCTCGTACTAATTCACTTACATTTTGGAATGGAGGGTGGATTCATCAATGTCGCTTCAGTCAATAAGATGATAAAAGCGGCATATGTAGTTTTATTTGAATTAATAACTGCAGGTCTGCAGCTGAATTAGACAAATGAATAACTGCTATCTCAATTTCGAAAAAAAATGAAAAGTGGAGCTACAGACTAATGTAACTTGACAGTTTCTTCTGTCATAGTATGTGCTTTATTACTTGTTGGCTTGTGCGCATGGCATTGCCTGCATGAGGAAACAAAAGACTGAAATATTTTCTGGCCAAGCGACAAATTGGAATCTCCCTTTTTGCTTTATTTCTTTGAATAGGATTTGGGTTTTCCGAGACTTTGATGCTGTGAGTGTTGCCATCAGTTGATCTCTTCTTTTTGCTAAGAGTTGCACCTATGGAGCCAGGCTTATGATTCACCTGCTTGGATTGATAAAGAAATGCCTCTAGTTGCATCTGTCTGCTAGATATTGAAATTTCATCTGGGCATCTCTTGTTTGAACTATGAGCTGCTACTTTTAGTGTAATGTGACTGAACTCAAATTCCTGGTTTTGCTTCTTTATTTTGATGATGCTGTCTGTAGGAGGGAACTGTGATTGGAGATCTTGAACAGATAGGAGGTCAGCAAAGGAGAGTGATTCGAATGATGAACTGATATCTGTGGCAACATCCACAGAGGTCTTGTCTTGCAGGTGGGTTGCCATTTTGTTGCCGACTACGTTGCTAGAACCTGCATTTTTATCGATACAAAGGCAAGGCTGGATCATGGATATGATGTTATCTGTCCCTTTCTGTTTGTTTTTTATTGGTTTTGTAGCCGTTTCAAATTTTTTTCCTTTCCTTTTTTTTTGGGGGGGTCTGATTTCTATGCAGAACTAATTGCTTGTTTGTAGTTAACGCAGGACTGATACTGTCCGACGAGGGCAAAATCAAAAGCATGAAAAGACTTCAGCATCCGTTGCTCGCTTTCTGTGACCTACTGGTCCTAGGGTGTGACAGAATCCTTCACCCGTAACTGTGGAAGGTATCTTTCCATCATTCAGATGTTAATTATCGATATCACCAATTTTATTAGTGGTAAAAAAAAAGTGTTTTCTGAAAAAAAAAAAAGTAAAGAAAAATTATTATTATTAGTCAAATACGATAAATGATTGCTTATGCAACCGTTAATGAAACTTAGGGTGGTATAAGAAAATTTTTTACGGTGCTTCCAATTTGATTAATTTTTATTGGGATTCATTTTCTTTTAAATTGCTTAAATAGCTAATTGACAATAATGGCTGTGAAAAGAGAGTAATAGAGGATGACTCGTAGGGGAAATTGTTGACAAGGTGAATAATATTAAAACACAATCTTTGATGCATATTCTTAGGAGTTAGGACTGAAGCCCTATTATGGAATCCACGCCTGATACAAGATGTTTGACCTATTTTTATGATTCTCTTTAAAAGAATGTTTGAGCTAAATGTTGGTGCCCGGTGGTGTTGTTTACCCATAGTTTAGCAAACTCGTTATCATTGATGATTCCAAAACGCTATATATTATTAATTAATTGGTGATTTGTGTTGATGGAAATTCCAAAAGAGGCGGCTGCTTATAGAATAATATCTGTTAATCCATCATTGTCATTGGAAGTCTACCGTCTCATGTTCTATGGCATAATACGTATTTGCCGGATGTGAACTTTTTTTAAAGAGTTCGAATTTCAAACGAACTCAATTTTTCTTGGGCCAAAAAGGATCTCGTTTCTCCTACCGAAGGTGGGCCTTGTTTCCAATCTAACTTGTGATATAATTGCAAAGCAGAAATGGACATATCAAGTTTCCTTGTTCATTACAATATATTCCCCACCCAATCAAGAGAGAAATGCTTCCGTATCTCTAAATTATAGCCATATTAATACGTACATCTTTCTATAATTAACTGACATTTTTAAATTATTTATCCGTTAGATAATTGAGTCATTCTGTTCATTTAGACCAAAATTCAACGTTAAATTTCAAATAAAGATACAAACTGAGGAGAGAAAAAACAATTAAAACCCCAAACTGCCCTTCGAACTTTGCATCAGCATCGTCTTCTCGTTCCTCAAACCCTGATAATAACTCTAAACAAAATCAAATTTGAAAGCTATTGAATCTGATTCTGCTTTTCAGAAAATTCAATTTATTAGCTTAATCCATTAAAAAGTCACTTAACGAGAGACAACCTCAAACCCGAATCCATGCAAAAAATTAAACTAGAATGACTGGGTCAAAAAAGAGGATTTAATTCTGTTGAATTGTTTATATTTTATATTAAAAAAATATGTTTTAGTCCATAATTATCGATATCGCAGTGAAAAATTATCAAAATTTAACGATTGAAAAGAGATTTTAACAATTTTTGTGAAATAAAATTTTGCAGAAAATCATGGAGCGTACCCTAAAAGCGATGCCGGAGACGAGTCAGCGAGGGTGGTGCTTGCGAGCTGGAGCTTACCGAGATGAGCTGTGAACATGATGGAGACTAAAGTAATCAAGTAATGAAAAGTATTAGTGAGATCATTGGTCAAGTAAAGAAGATTTGGTTCATAGCCTCTTCCAAATTAAATATTTTATTCCACCATTCTTCATTATTGTTGTTTATTATATCCTTCTTCTCCATTGATTCTCGATACTAACAATGGCCTCCGCTTTGTATTTGTGTCCAATAACATCATCTCTCCATGAACCTTATATGCAAATCAAATCCATCATAAACCGATGATTGTCAGCTTTAGCGATACAAAGGCCGTCTTCTAAACTGATGAACTGAGAAGTTAGGTACTCGAGCTTTACCTACGGCGGCTTCTTGAGCTTTTGCTGCTGCGTCGGCGATGGAGTGTGAGTTTTCTTTTCTTTTTTTTTTTTTTTTTTGAATGAAAGTTAATTTTGACATTGCAAATTTACTTATCGGCGAATTTGAGTCCAAATAGATAGAAGGATGCATTTATACGAATGGACCAAATAAATTAAGAATGTCAAAATTATTTATTGATTATAAAATAATGTAAGTGGTAATATAAATATAATATTATATATTTGATGTCAATTAATTATTTTGAGTTTTCTACTTTTTCATTTATACTTTTTGGCTAAAAATATATAAAAGACGTGGCATTTTTGTCATTCGGCCACTGGCCTGATTACAATGAATCTAAGCTGATGGATATTGAATATGAATTCCATTTATGAAAATTGATAACATTAGTTACCCTATATGAAGAATTAGAATTAATACGAGGTGAGAGTAGGTTTAATAAGAGAATTGATTTACTAATGTGCGCCTTTACGCTCTGTTGGGCAAAAGTAAGAGAATAAAATAATGGGAGAAAGAAAATTAAAATATTTATAGATAATATTTGGAAATGGTAGAAAATTAAATTGTTTTTTTATGATGTATTTTTTGTTCCATATATATATATAGAAATACTACCGTGTATAAGCAAGTGTTTTTAACGAAAAATTATGATAAACAAATAAGCAGGCCCCACGTTTCACCATCAAAATCAAAGCTCCATTTTCTATCTATTTATCTTTCTCGCCATTGTCTAAAGAATAGGACAAAACAATACACTTGTCAAGCAAACCACCATTTTCTCCCATCACCTTCATGAGCAGATATTATTTGTCGGGGCCCATTTTACCGAGTCTTCATCCTTATCCTTCTTTTTATATCTATCCACTTCCCATTTTCCTATTTCCACTAACCCACCTCATTCGCAAAACCTAGTTCCCGCATTAATCGCGCCTGGAAATAGACAAAAAACTGTCTGGAAATTTCCTACCAATAATAGATATTTCAGACATTTACAACCACCGCCCTTCTATATATCTTAACCAGCCACTTCACTTAATTTCTCACTGAGCTGGTAAAGCTAAATAGATCAGAATTAGAAGAGGAGGAAAGATGTTGCTAGACAAGATGTGGGACGACGTCGTTGCGGGGCCTCAGCCCGATCGTGGCCTTGGCAAGCTCAGGAAGATCAGCACCAAGAAATTGACCGTACTCACAGGTATCTGTATTCATAAGTTTCTTTTACCTAGATATAATATTTCAAGTTACATGGTATGAGAGTTGACGATCTTGTGTTATAGATGGAGAAGGTGAGAGCAGCAAGTTTCAGAGGTCGATGTCGATGCCAGCAACTCCAGGGACACCTTCCACGCCGGTCACACCCACAACTCCGGTTTCCGGTCGCAAAGATAATGTGTGGAGGAGTGTTTTCCACCCTGGAAGCAACCTTGCCACCAAGGGTCTGGGTGCTCAGCTCTTTGATAAGCCGCAGCAACCTAACTCCCCAACCGTTTATGACTGGTAATTTCCACACGCACATATATAAGATATATCTAAGGATCTTTTCTCGGCTCTATACATCTTTTTCAGGTGTTTTAGTGGCCCGTGGGAATAGATCTTGGTCTTCTTGCTTGCATGCATGCAAGTACACACGATATGGTATTTTATATGTGACGTTGGCCTGTGCTTTATTTGAATCTTGCCGTCAGATCTGTTTACCTTTCTTATCCGGTGGCTTGGATATTTTTTTTAATTTTTAAAATTTTTGTCCTTTCATATGGTTTGATTTTGAGTGCGCTAAAATGAAGTGGGTTACACGTGATCGTATTCATGGCAGGCTTTACAGCGGAGACACCAGGAGCAAGCATCGCTGAAGTGCTGAAGTGGCAGTCAAGTAGGGATGCCATGTAAATACCGTCGTTTTGTTTCCCAGTCTTCACTGCGTTTGCTTGTCGTTTTAATTAATGCTTACTATGCTTAGTATTGCTACGATCTGACTCAAAAGCGTGAGTAAAATGTGTGAGTAAAATGTTATCACGGTTTGTTGGCCTCTGTAATTCGAGATCTGCCGTGGACGGCGGTGATGAAGCTACTTTATTTTTGTTATTAAATAAAGAAATTGCGTTTGTAAGTTTTTTATTTTAACGTGTTAAAAATTAAGTATTGTGAATCACTTTTTTTTTTTTTTTCTGATTTTTAGAAATGATAATCTAAGAACTCTTGGTGTTATCCCTTCTCTACTGCTTACCCAAGCGAGATTGTTGGTTAATAAACTATGATACCTGCAATCAAATTAACATTAAACTAGTAATTATCAATCATCATATGGCGGATGGACAACGTATTATGGAGAGTGGGGCCCAGTTGTGATGGATAGCGGAAGAGGAAGAGTAACAGATGATATAAAAAAAAAAAATTAAGTGCAACGAAGTGACTTCGAGGATGAGATGATGGAACAGAGGTAATGTATTCTTTCTAGTTCGATGTCTGTTATGGTGTCCAATACATTTTTGAGGATGAGATGGTGAATGTGGTCCTGTTTTGTATTAAGACTTGTTACTGGTCATTTCAATGTCCATGTCAGAAAGGAAAAAAAAATTTGCAGCTCTCGAAAGTGCTATTTTTGATGGGGCCTGGGCCTGTCCATTAATCAAGAAATTAGGTAAAGTGTCCAATGTTATCAAGGTGGTGATAATTCAGGAAAATTACTAAAGACATGATGTCGTCGTCTTCATTTTTGTCCCCCTTTTCTTGTTAACGAGAAAAAGCTAAAATTGATTCCGATGCGATGGATGGTAAATTTTTCAAATTACTCCACTTGTGCAATACGACGTTAAAAAGACGAAAGCTTTGCTTTTTTTTTTTTTTTTTTTTGTAAAATCAAAATATCCCATTTGGGAATACATATAGATATTAATTTATACTCTATATCTGGCAGTATTATATCTCCTAATTATGTATAAAAAAAAATGCAAAATGGAATAGTAATTTTTTAAAACAAAAAGATAGTGGAAACATCAACGTCCATGTGGATGTGGGACAAATTTGCACTCAAAAGTTGGTTTCTCTGCTTCAATGATGAAGTTAATATATATATATATATATATATATATATATATTTATATATACACATAGTATTGACCCAGTTCCAAGGTGATGAAACATTAGTTTAGAGCTAAACAGAAGTAGAGTCGATCACGCTATCCTTAGTCTTTGAACGAACTGGGCAACCACTTCAGCCTATCAATCACATCATTGATAATATTAAGAAAAAATTATAATTTTATTTTCATATTTTGCTATAAATTATTATTTTATTATTCTATTTTGCGAAATGCACTATAATATCTTCATATTTTAATTCAATTAAAAACATTTATCATTCCATCCATTTTATTTTATAGGTCAAATAGAAAATAAATAATCAAAAGAGAGAAACAATATTATTGGCCAATATATCTTTAACAGTTCTCTTTGAGCACTCTATCTTCCCTGTTGCCATAACCAAGGATAATGGTCCAATTTTAAATGGAATTTGCACTGGCAATGGATTTAGCTTCAATTGTTTTCTAGATTTATACAAAATTCATAAGTTAAACCCATTGATTTCGTAAATGCACCATCATTAGACAACAAAAAAATGCAAGAATAATTCATCAAATGGTGGTTAATGGTATTAGTACTGTAATTTTCGATAAAAATGATTACACTATTATTTTTCAATATTTTTATCGTTTTTTGTACTCTTTGTTCATGCTTTATACCGATCTGGAATGAAAACACAAAGAGGAAAGCTAGGGCGTCTTGGTTGGCCCCTCTCTCTTTTTCAATATTATAGCATACGTCGACCTACTTTGGGATATGAACGGATACAAAGAAAGAATGCAAACAGTAGAAATGCAAAAGAGTTTCGATTTAGCTATTCTTTGTCGTGCTTCCAAGGCAAATTGAAGCAATTCTTGAAGCCATCTCACCTTATGCTGCTGTTGAGGAGAATAAAATTTTAAATCTTTCATAGCTATGTACAATCATCTGAGATTAATTTGGGCTTTAACTTTCAAAAATTTAGATTTTGATTTTAACTTTTAATGGTATGACCATAGTACAACAACTATATTGAGTTTTAACTTTACTTCAATAATCTAGATTTCGATAAAAAAAACTATAAGATTTTAATTCACTATGATTATTTTCAATATCAAATGTCACTGTACAAATGTTTTTTTATTGAGAGTGATGAGATGACTATACTAAGAAAATTAAAAAGTTTAGTAGGGGCATTTTTGACTTTTTATCAAATACTAGATGGAAAAGTTAAAAAAAGTTGATGGAAGAACAAATTAATATAATTAATTAAAATCTAAGGATATTTTAGTATATTTTTTAAAATAAAGGGATAGGTTCTTAATTTATCGTAAACTACAAGGATAAAATTATAATTTTTCCTAATATTAATCACCTCTTAACAATTTTTATTAAATGGCAACATCTTAAATAATCACAAGTACTGTATTGCATAGTTTAATAGACAACTTGACAAAATTTACATTGAACAAACTTGAAGCCTCACATGTTATAAC
The DNA here is from genome assembly GCA_947857235.1 of Jatropha podagrica. Taxonomy (NCBI): domain Eukaryota; kingdom Viridiplantae; phylum Streptophyta; class Magnoliopsida; order Malpighiales; family Euphorbiaceae; genus Jatropha; species Jatropha podagrica. The sequence continues at coordinate 67,620 of CANUEP010037336.1, read as the reverse complement.
CTAAAAAAAAAAAAAAAATACCATCATTTCTGCCATGTATCTGACAGTGTAGAGCATTGATATTTGAACATTTGATGCTCATGTAAAACTAAAACTTGATCGAGTATCTATATCTATATCTATACCTATACGTTCATTCTGTAAAAACAAGACGGTGTGTATGACAAGCTTGGAGGCAACCTTGTCACCATTTTACTTCCAAAGCTTTTTCTGATACGCCAAAAGCTGAAATAACACAAGTTGAAAAGATTATTATAGTATAGGATTGGTATATCCTTGTCAGCAAGTTCATCTATTAAAGCTGAAATAACATAACCTCACCAGATGCCCTTGAGTGAAATTATACGTTCTAAGCCCCGCCAGAGTTTCTTGCTCTTCTAAAACTTGCAACTTGTCTTTGCATGGATCAATTACACTAGGCTTAGAAACTGATGCACTTGTTGAGGATGAAGGATTAAGCTCTGAATTTAATTCTTTCACCAGATATATTTCAACTTCATCTACTTGCAGAGCAGTTTGGAGAGCAACATACTGCATTACAGTGAGAATAAAAAACTGAAGTCATCAAAATCAAAATGAAGCATCATTGATAGGAAAACGTGTGGTGCGGTGGAAAAAGAATTACCTGAGATAGCTTTTTGACTGAAAAAGTTGGCTTGCAGCGAAGATATGGCTGCCGCAAACTGGGTATTCTTTGATCATCAAAAGAAACAAGCATGAGGTGGATATCCTTCTGAAATTATAAGGAAGCTAATCAATCATTTTTGAAGCATTTAAGGAGGAAAGGTAGAGAAAATAATGCTCCAGAAAAATAATGATCTCAGAACATGATCACCAGCAATAAGTCTGCTTTACCTCATTATCAGTTTCCTCCAAGTTTCGAAGATACTCTGCTAACTTAGAGATACGACTGTTACGGGCATTCTTTCCATTGCCACCATTTGCACTGCCATATCTTGTATGACTCCGCATACCACCTTTGCCCCAGGCAAGCCTTTCTGAGGGGCCCACAAGCCCAGCACAGGATCCCATCGATTCCCTATTCAATTCTGAGTCATTTTCATCTCCACCACCATCTGCTAATGCAGCTTTGGACCGACCACCTCCCCATCTCTTATATCTTTTTGGTTTAAGTTCTACACTGTGCTCCTCAGCAGATGATGAATCTTTGCTTCCATCACAATTTGCATCTTCATTGTCATCAGACCCTTGAATATCAGATGTTCGATGATTTCTCCTTCCTCTTGAGTTGGGATCTCGACTACGGCCTGGTGTTCTCCTTGCAAATGTATGTACTGTGTTTCTAGCTGTTGTCCTTTTCCTGCCAAGAGCTTCCGCTTGTCGGCGAAAAGTCTGGGCAATAGAAGCTTGGATCTGTCCAAAACATCTAAAGCTTAAATCCATGAAGAAGGTCGTAATAAAGGAGAATTCTGCACAAGTTTGCTGCAAAGTAATCACCAGCAAGACCTAAGATATGGTAAATTTGGTGGTCATATGTTATTTTACCCCTAAAAGCCTTATCTAGAAGTAGTCTTCAACTGACTGTCATAAAGGAAAGTAAAACTCATGGATCCACATACAAATAAAGACATATTTAGTCTATGGGATCCACATACAAATAAAAACATATTTAGTCTTTGGTCTTTTCTTTTATTGCTTACATTGGTTGAATAACCGAATTTAACATGGACCTGCAAATAAATGAATGTATGTCTGCATTGCAGATGACTTGCTATCAAAATTTCAATAACTCACCTGCTTATTGCGTGCCTTCTCCTCCTCATGAAATGCTAATTCCTGGAGCAGATTTCAATATTAATATTTGTCCAATTTCTGATACAGAATAGAATCTCAGATCCCATTTTAACTTGAATTAAAAGGATACCTCTTCCTCATATTTGTCAATATCAGGATACAACGCAGCAATTAATGCATCATAATTTGGGTCATCTCTCAAAGAACGACGACTGGCGCAATGAGTGCGGCAAGCAGGGCACTCATTGTTCCTATAGTGAATTTCAGTCAGCTTACATTTCCAATATCCATGATTCAAAGAGATGCCCGGAAAAAAATAAAACGAAAAATGCACTTTAATAGTTTCAGGAGGAAAGAAACCGGAGAAAGGTTGAAGAATTACCCGAGCCGCATAGATTTGTCTATGCATTCCCTGCAGAAGCGATGCAGGCATTCCATTACTGTCCTGGTTTTTCGAATGATCCCTAGACATAGAAAGGGTTAAATTGGCAACTTTTTCCATTCTACCCATAAGTAGATACTTTTGCATACATGTGAAGAAAGGGAAGTGTTATAAGCTCTGGACTTTTATTTAGATCATAACTCTTAAGTGAACAAACGATGTTATATTTACTGCAAAGGATGTTCATTTACTAAGCTACAGCCTGTAGATGTGAGACTACAGCAATATACCATGCGGACCTCAAATTTTAGTTATTATGGATTAAGTAGCAATAACTAGATGCAGTAAAAGATAATACACAATCATACATCATAATGCCAACACGAGTGCAAACAATCTTAATCAAAATTCCAGTGTAACAGGAAAAGGAAAGATGAATTAAAACCTATAAATTGCTTATTTAACTTGGCCATATTTTCTGAGATTTCATCATGTACTTCAGATAAATATCACTACATTTGCTGAGATACTAACATAGTTCAGACAAACTATACAGATAAATTAGATGTTTAACCAATATTAGGTAAACCAGGGAATCAGAACTATCAAGGCATGATTTGCCAGACTGAGCAAGATCTACGTAAATCCATTATTCAACTCCATTCAATCTCTGAATTAACTTCATTTGGCAGTGGTTGCTTCATGTCCTTGACAGGGTAATCTTTCTAAAATTAACAAAAGCTGTGAGTCCCCCATTAAAACAATTGACAGTTGCCAACCATTAATAACCATCAGCTAAAGAAACCTTAACTGTTTTACACCTTAATCAAATCTTAACAGATTCGTCTAAAAATTATATTATATTATATATATAATAAAAAAAATTCCTTTTTGCCAGCATATATAATAGCATGAGCATATGGTGCTTCCACTCACATATATATATATATATATCATTAATTAAAATATCAAGAAAATAGATAACAGTTTTTTATGACAATCAATGAATACATGATTATTTTTAGTCAAGCAGGAAATCTGCAATAATGTTGCTGATACATGTTTAGAGTGCTAGCATGATAAGTACACACTCAAATAAAAGAAACTGAGGTGACATGAAACTGAAATATAGTGTATCCTAGAAGAGCATTTGACAAAAGCAGATAGTCATTCAGCATTATAGAGGAACATACTGACTGAAGTTAGTGATGTTTATCCAAAGGCTCTCTGGTCCTTATGCCTCAACAAAATGCATCCAAACAATAAAAACAGATAAACTGTGCAGTTTCTAACATATCATGCGTTCATGCATCGTGTTTAGCCTACAGGGGGTGTGGCAAACTGAAAGCAAGTATCTTTTTACATAAACTCATGCAAAATAATGAGCTCAAAATGATAGTATGATAAATTGCAATCCAGTACTTTGATCCACTAACCACCTATGTTTTCCCAATAGGCATACAAGTGTTAAATGACACTTTAAAATAGCAAATAGTGATAAAGAAAAATTAAACTTCTGCATGTGAGATTGCTGACTACTATAATAATACATATTTATCAGAGAGATAAAGTTTAATTGTAACAGCAGAAATCATTTATGTCAACTTGCTAGTTGTCTGAAAGTTAATACAAGCAGCAAAAACCCATACCTAGACAGATTGGACATTGTACTTCCTTGCGTATTTCAGACAACTTCACTACAACATATCTGCAACAAAGCAACAACAGAAACAATGTCAGCTGCCATTATATTACACTGTTCAGGACCAATTCTTATGGCTAGGTTGCCTTTAACCTTCCATTCACATTTTATATGCATATGTTCTCAAAATAAAATGGGAAACTTTTCATATGATTGAAGTCATAATAAACACAATTGTACTGCATATAAATACACACGCCCATAGATCCAAACAATAATTGAATGCATTGCATCATATGACATGAAAATTATGAGAAAAATCAATTGACAATATACATATGAACAAAAAGTTGGTAACATTAATGCATTCCAAGCACAAAAATTAGAAAAAAGAAGAGAGAGAGAACATCAAAGGAAAAGGAAAACTTGGCCACTGATATTTGAACTGACAAACATTATCAATACGATATGCAGAACGCTCAGAGACATAGCGCATCCTTCTTAATTATGTATAATCAAAGGCCGATCGAAAAATTTCAAAGGTGCATTTCTGAAGTTCTGCATTTTTTTCTTAAAAAAAAATTATGTTCACATGAATACAAGAGTTTAATTGTAATGTGTTATAATGCAGGTTGAAGAATTTTATCAAGATTCAAGAGGAAAATGGTACCTAAAAGTTTGACTAAATCAGTCATTTGAATGCATTTTGAGAAACGAAGGAACATAAGAAAAGAATTTTATCAAGCTCAAACCTAAAATTTGAGCTTCTTGAAAGACATAAGAAAAGAAGGAACATCTCTTTTCAAAGAAAAGGAAACAGGAAATCATTTCTAGTAGCCAATTTGATTGTATCACAAGTTTTTGTCAAGATCTTAAAGCCAAAAAATGTCCATATGGAATATACTCGAAGTATTTAGCAACCTTCTCTAAAAAGCTTAAAATTTAGTTTCTCCATATTCGAAGTATTCAGGAAATGATGCATCAGTAACTAACACGGTGGTTTAGATAAAAGAATCCAATAGACTGAGTAGGACCTGAAATTCCACTTTGTCAAATTAACTACAGGACATACATACAGATATCCAAACCCAAAAGAAAACAAGGAAAAAAAAAAGGGGTGGGGATAGGGTTTACAGCATGACATCAAATTTATGTCAAATACTGAACAGTCATGGGTTATATGAAGCCTTGCAATAGCAGCTTGGCAGAAAATAAACCTCAGTTTCAAAGGGAAATGCACTAGCATATAGACACAATCAAAGACAACAGATTCAGAAGCTGCAGTTTGTCAAATTCCAAACCACTAAATTCTGCTATCTGAAAAAAAATCAGATTACCATGTACAGCATAGTGCAATCAAAATTTTCAAAGGATGTCTAAATTCAAAAGGTTTGTAATACTGGAGTGATGAATGTATTTTTTAGTCCCAATTCTTGCAACACAGGCGATACAAAACTTTTTCCACTACCAAAAATAAAATGGGCAGAAAGAACATATTGTCGTATATGAAACAAGTCAGATCATCATTCTGATGGAAATTAACAACATAGAAAAAGCAAAATGAAATGGGTTAAATTCGTAAATAGAAACAAAAGCAAAGTGACTACTTGACCCTCCTCGATAACATATATAGAAGGGAACAAAATTTGAGAACACTTTGCATCACCTGAGCCGGCCATTAATCTGACAGCTAATCTATAATAATTAAGCTGCCAGTTACAGCGTGAAACCAACATTTAAGCTAAATTGATAAACGAGGGGTTTAACTCAGATAAACTCGCACTTGTCACTCGAAAGTAGAATAACAAGCAAATTAATAACCTTAAGCATCATCCAGATAAAAATTTCAGAAACACAAACAAACCGAACACACATCGTAACAGGAAAAACCAACTCTCATGCACACACTAATTCGAGCAAAAATTACCACAACTCCCGAGCTCCACTCCCCATAATTTGAAGGCAATGGAACACAACCCAGCAATAAACATGGTGAAAGCAACCATAGCCATTCGGGAAAAAAGTTGAAAATCGACGCTAGCTACAGCAAGAAAAGCGAATGCTCCATGAACACATATGAGCATATCACCCAATGTTATCGTAAAATGCGACGAGTAAAAAAGCAGCTAACAAACAAAGCATGCAGATCCCAAATGAAACCCCAGCCTTCGCGCATCAAACAGCAGCAATACAATCAATAAGACGTGGCGATCCAGAAAGGAAGAAGAAGAGAATGTCAAACCAGAAAAACAGTAACAAATAAACGATACGTACTCTTCTTTCTCTTCTTCATTACTCGAAGATGGGCTTCGATCAGATTCTGTGAAATAATAGCAAAAGAACCTCAAAGATAATACCTTAAACTAAACGACAATCAAATTCCAAAACTAAATGCACAAACTTTGAGTTTTGAGTCTCTCTTTCTCGTTGAAAATTTCTTTAGTTATACACGTACCATCAGCACCGCCATCATTATCATCATCAGGTAGCCGCAGTTGCTGCTGTTCATGGCGGTTGTTGGGGAGGTCTTGCAGCAGAAGATCATCGTCTTGTTGGTGGGTGTCATAGGGGCGTTTCTGGGCTGGCATTTTCTGCTTTCTATTCGAAAAACCCAACAACGGAAGGAATTCAAATGCTGCTGATAAAAGTTTAATGTTGGTTATTGTCAATTCAAAAGAGAAAATCACCAACAAGAAGGGCGTAAGCGAGAGGAACAGAGATTGAAGGTGGTCGAATATAGCTTGACCTTCCTGCTGCGTTTTTTCGGAGAGAGAAATAGATTATAAAGAAAGGCGGATGAGTAGAGGCTGTGTCTCTCGTGGTATTTACTCGACTCTGTTGTATTTATACTTGTATGTGAATCCATGTATGTATGGGTATTTGATTTATATATATATATATATTAAAATTAAATCTTATTTAATTAGGAGCAAATGAAAAGCAAAATTACTAAAAATAAAAATTATAGTTGACCAATAATGTGATGTGGGGAAATCCTAATTCCTATTTAGGAACCAAAATATAAATGAAACAAAAGAATAACTACATTGTACTAATTCATTCTATCTTATTTTGTTATTTCTCTTCTAGAGGTTACAAAATATTTGAAAAGTTTCTAAATTTAGATATATAAATAATTTTTTTTTTATAATAATTTTTATTATCTTTCAATAAATCAATAATTTTTATTAATATTTTCAATAAGTTAAGAGTAAAAACAATAAAATAGTTTTTATTGATTAGATTTTTAATATACGTGTTTTGTTAAAATCATGCAAATAAAATGAAATAGAAGGAGTATTATTTTTTTCAATTGAAAAAATGGATTTCATCTACCTTAATTAAAGAAAGATTTAATATTAGCTAAAATAAAAATTAAAGGACTCAACATGTATAGATAAAAATTGAAGGTTTTACGTATAAAATTCGATTCGGGGGATTGAGAATATGCTTTGACTAAAAAAATATATTTAAAGTTGAAATAGTTTAATTTTAATTTTAGCAAACTAATTTTATATATAATCATCCCAATCATCGTATGTGTATATATATATGTATATATGAGGTATAAAGATGCATAGATTGCTTAACTAAAGTTGCAAAATTTAATGAAAAACAAACATAATTAAGTAAAATTTGCACTATGCTATTTATCGAAGTGTTCAATTTACTAAGCAAATTTCAAAATTGGCATATCTTTAAAAAGAAAAACTTGAAACATTAGGAATAATTATTAAAGGTCCTTAGTTTTTTTTTTCTTTTTTAAATATAGAAAATAGAGTCTATTATGATAAGACTTTAAGTAAAAATTACACTAAGATTGTGGTATGTATATTATGAAATACAATTAGTTCGTCCATATTTTTTTTTTAAATTGATTAAAATATCTTTATAGTTCATTTCATCAGACTGTAATATCATTTTATTCAATTTTTATTTTTTTCCCTGTTAAGTATCTTGTGAAGTGATGAAAATTTATATTTTTTATTTTTAAAAATATAAAGATAGACTAATTGTATTTTTCAAACCATATGAATTAAACTGTAATTTTTTTATATAATATTTTAATATTTCTCATTTGACTGTCATATTTTATTGTTAGCTTGATATAAAAAATGTAAAAAATAAACAAAAAAATCTAATAGTATAACGATATAATAATAAAGTGATATATTTAAAAAAAATAACGACGAACTAATTATATTTTACTATTATTATATACGCATTAGTAATTAATTTTGAAAGTATCTAAACATAAATTATTTTGAACCGTCTCTATAAAGTTAGAAATGAAAAAAAAAAAAAAAAACTCGTAGGAGGAATAGGTACAAGTCTCAAAACAAAAGTAATATTATATTTCTTCCGTCTCATTTCATTTATATAGTTTAATAAAATATACATATTAAAAATTTAATCGATAAAAATTATCTTTGTCACTTTTTATCCATTAATATATTGATAAAAGTTATTCAATTAATCAAAAATCATAAATGAAAATAAAAAAAAAGAGAAATTTAAGTATACTTTGTCATTTAAATGTGCAATTTGAAAATAGAAGACAGAATTTGTAAAATTTATCTCTCAACATATATACAAATATAAAGAACATTTTAAGAACTTGCAGAAAGTGTTTCTAAGATAAGATAGTAGAATTTGTAAATTACAATTTTATCAAATACATTATTATAATTAATTATACTATAATAAGAGCCCATTAAAAGGCAGTCCAGCCCAACAAGGGCAGAAGAAATGTTTAAGGGTATAAATGAAACCGCCGTCATTTGGTTTACTGGTCGGATAAAATTTCAAAACGACGTCGTTAATTTCCAATCGCGGTTGCCTCGAGAACACAAAATTTGAGGTCACCGTTATCGTGTCCGCGACACTGAACCGAATGGAAAAGCATGACAGGAGCAGTTTTAGTATTACGATATGATTCGATTCTATCCAGAACCAAAATCTTAGTTTCAAAATCATCGAACTTTCCTCGATTTTTTCTCATTCCTCATGGATTTACGCGAAACCGTTGATTTTGCTCGTAACTTTGCCGTAATGGTCAGAGTCCACGGCCCGGTAAGTGTTTTTCTATCTGAACGTATACAATACATGTCTTTGTTCATGTGGCTTACTGTTTTCATGCAACTTCTTAGGACCCAAAGGGGCTGAAGATGCGAAAACATGCTTTTCATCAATACAAGTAAGTGAACAGTTGTTCCAAATTTCAAGTTGGATGCGATTTCTGGGGATCTTTTTCTTCAAATTATCTTTGCTTATTTTTTTTTCCTGGTTATGTGAAGTTCTGGCAATACAACACTTTCAGCTTCTGGGATGCTATTGCCTGATACCCTTTACCATGCTGACTTGGCAAAGCAAATTTTGATCAGTAATGGCAAGGAGGGTCATGTTCTGGTGCTGGTTTTGACCGTTGCTTCTGTTGTTGAGTCTTTTCTGTCACCAAAACAGAGGGAGAACGTTTCTCAGGTTCAAATTTCAATAACATGAAACGCAGAATTGGATTGCTTTTGTTGTTAGTGGGGTTCTTGATGTCACTTTGTTGCTTATTATTTGTTACAGGGCCAGCCCGAGATGATTCCTGGTGCTCAGATTGATATTATGATAGAGGTATAAGATACTACTATGTTTTTGTTTATTTAATTGAAATAGTTGGCATGGAGTACGTTTTGTACGCTTGGATATTATGATATCTTAGGTCTGTTGATTTTCAGGAAAAGTTGGGGGTAGAAAGAGATGCTGAGGGAAGCTTGGATAAAGGAGCTCCTAGTTGGTTCACTGCTCAACTTGTAAGATTGGTAAGTGCTTGAATTGATACTCTTTTATTTGAAGGTCAAAGCAGCCTAAGAAGCAATTCTAGTTGTATTCCTTCATTGTAATTGTATTACTATAGGGTTGAATAAAACAAAAAATTCCATTGATAATTTGATATAATTGCTATGCTTAGTGTCTGACTCGTTGGGTTTTTTAGAAAGATGTAGTAACCTTTTGCTCAAGTAGGTTCATGGTATACTACTTATCTTAAAATTGCAACAGTTCCATATTCTTTTTTATGTAGTTGTGGAACTCAAGTTGAGCCTCATGGTTTTGTGGGATTCATCAATGTGATAGCTCATGACAATTCTAGCTGTTCCTGGACATTGAATTGAATTGGCATGTTCTATATATGTTTTGGGATGAAATTACAGTTTATAGTGAACTGGCCATGTTGTAAAGTGTCTTTTTGTTCTTAACTTGGTACAGTTATTTGATGATACTGAGAAGTCTACGTTTCTCATTGAATGTTGATTCCGTTTATTCAACTTCTTCATTTATGAAAAACAAAAAATGAATGATTAGACATCCTAGGTTTATTGATTAATCAATTCAACGTGAAGGTCGATGTTCCTGTATCTTCCAATGCTCTCCAATCACTTATTGAATCCTCTTCAGGATTAGTAGGTCATGGATGGGAGACCGGTTGGTCTTTGGCCTCCTATGATAATGGCCCTCGAACTTTTATGGATTCTGGTCAGACACAGGTTAGTGAGGCTCAAGTTCTTATTTTTATTATTACTGTTTTCATTTTTAATTTAGTGAAAGTCTAATGATCATGAATGAAATTAAGCCCCTGTGGCTATTGTAGGCAATTAGGTTTGTGCTAACTAGTTACCTGGAAAGAGAGGGAAGAAACATCCATACTGCAGTTTGCTAAAGGACAGTTTACAGAAATTGCTTCAGAAGCATTTTTTTCATTGAATCTAGCATAAATAACGCTTATCATACATGGGATAAACATTGATGATGTGATCCACATTCAGACTGAAGGTGGTAATACATCTTTCATGGAGGGGCAGGGTCACTTAGCGGTGGAGGAATCTGGCAATCCAAGCCTTATGAGCAATGCAACTACTAGAATTGCTATTCTTGGAACTTTCTTAGGTTTGAAGGTACCATCTTTGTTTTTGTTTTCCATTCTTAAAATTTTTTTCTTCATAGTATGTGCTGTCAGTAATTAGATCATCTATACGATTTGCACTGATTTATATCACTTGCAGACTTTTACTATCGGTATTGTTATTGTTATTCAGGATCTACCAAACATTGCAATATCACCATCAAACAGAAGAGGGGTTTCTCTTTTAGCTGTGGGTTCTCCTTTTGGCATCCTGTCGCCTGTGCATTTCTTTAACAGGTATTCTTTATTTTTTTATCATTGGCTTTCCAATGTTCATGTTTTTGTTAGGATTTTTTATGACATCATACAGTGATGCACCTAACATAAAAATGCATTTTTGTGTTATCCTTCTCACCTGAACCAGCTTGTCAGTGGGATCGATTGCCAATTGCTATCCACCTAGATCATCTAATATTTCATTGCTGATGGCTGACATTCAGTGTCTTCCAGGTGTGGCAATGTGTCTCCTACATTATGAGTGGGCACTTTGATGATACTTGATTCTGACTCTGTTGTTGGCACTAAATCTACCAGGAATGGAAGGGGGCCCAATATTTGGAGAACATGCACATCTCGTTGGCATTTTGATTAGACCTTTGAGGCAAAAGAGTAGTGGTGCTGAAATTCAGGTAATTGGAACACATTCTCATTTTAGATTGTTTAAACTATCTGATGGTTAATGGATCATGCAAAAGTTCTAGCCTTGGGTAACAGCTGGTGATTCCGTGGGAAGCCATTGCAACTGCTTGCAGTGACTTGCTGCTGAAGGAGCCTCAAAATGCGGAAAAAGGGACCCATTTTAATAAGGAAACCATAGATGCTGTAGGGAATGCATACAGTCATGAGCCAGATAGACCCTTATGTTATGAATACAAGCCTCTTAATTCTTATTGCCATTCTCCGCTCTCTCTTGAAAAGGTGACGGCTTCTGTTTGTCTTATTACAATTGATGAAGGTGTATGGGCATCTGGGGTTCTGCTGAATGATCAGGGCCTGATACTCACAAATGCTCACCTGTTAGAACCATGGAGATTTGGGAAATCAACTGTAAATGGAGGAAGGAACGGAGTCAATTCAGAGGACCTCTTCCTCCTGCCTGAAGAATCTGTGTTTCCTGGGCATAGTAATGTTGATAGCTGCCAGAAGAGTGACAGGTTGACAATGGAAGCAATAGAGATCATGAATTCCTCTATGGTTGATAAGAGCAAGGGATACCAATTGAGTTTGTCTTACCAAGGCTATAGAAATATACGTGTTCGCTTGGATCATGTAAATCCTTGGATTTGGAGTGATGCCAAAGTAGTCTACGTTAGTAAGGGGCCTTTGGATGTTGCCCTACTGCAGCTTGAATATGTTCCAGATCAGCTTTGCCCTATCAAGGTGGATATGGTGTGCCCAGTTTTGGGATCGAAGGCATATGTCATTGGACATGGACTTTTTGGACCTAAATGCGGTAACGGACTTTGTTATCTCACCTGTTTATATTTCTGAATGACGATGGAATATAATACATATGCATAACATCTTACTCAAGTTGGTTCATTCTACTTAGAATTTTTGTTTCAGGAATGAAACTTTCAACTTTTTAGTATCAGAATTGATATGACTCCTTTTTCCGTGGTTCATTCTAGATTACTATTTAGAGAAGTTTATTGGTGATTAGTACGCATACAGAACATCTAGGTATTCCTTTAAGTATTTGCTAGTTTCTTTCATTCTGAGAAGCTCTTTTGCTTTTGAAGCATCATAACGAAGATCTCGAGACTGCATTTGGACATAAAATAGGTGATTTTGGGTTAGTTGCAGTTCCTGAAGTTTAGTCTTGCTTTGTCTAAGGCTTTTATCTTCCAAACCGAACTTTTGGAACTTTCTGAATCAGATGCTTTACCTGTAAATTTGTTCTGGCCTATGTGGTACTATGGAGGTTTTTCAGATGATTTAAATTTTCTGATTTGATATTCATTTGCATCGTCTGTTAAGTATTTTAATTATTTTTCTGAATAAATAATGCTAATGGCTGGTACTTCTTGAATATTCTCTGTACATCTGTTTATTTACTTCATCCTTTCCTCTAGACTCATTTGGCATTTGCACTTCGAATTGCAGGCTTTTCCCCTTCTGTTTGCTCTGGAGTGGTAGCAAAAATAGTTAAAGCGAAAGCTCCTCCGTATTATCAATACATTCAAGGAGGACATTCAAGTATTCCTGCAATGCTTGAAACAACAGCTGCTGTTCACCCTGGTGGTAGTGGTGGTGCCGTCATTAATTCAAAAGGTCATATGATTGGACTTGTTACCAGGTATATTTAGTAAAGTTATGCACAAATGTCAGTCTCCCGTGAGTATTCAACTTGAGAAGCTATAGTGTTCCTCCTCTCGGAAACAAAATATACAAAGCGGAGGATAAGTGGATTTGATTTGATCTGTATTTATGTCTATATGATACAAGGCAACATTTTGATTTTCGTTGACAGCAATAAGTGACTTATTTTTTTTCTGATATATTTGGGAAAGATCCAAATCTGTTTTTATCTCCCTCAATTCATTGTTTAACTTTGATTTTCATATCAGTGAATGTGATGCAGAGGTTTTTAAGTGTTCTGTAAAAGCTTTTGCGTTTATTTTCTCTAATTAAGTTCTTGAGTGCTTGCATATTAAAGTTCTGGAGGTAATGAGATGTATGTTTGATACAGCAATTCAAGGCATGGTGGAGGGACAGTTATACCGCATCTGAATTTCAGCATTCCCTGTGCCCTATTGGCGCCCATCTTTGAATTTGCAAGAGGTGGTTTAACTGAACTGTTCTTTGTATTTCCAGACATCGTACATGCTCTGTACTCAACAATATCTGATAAATTTGGTTCATTGAGACAGATATGAAGGATATTTCACTTCTGCAGAATCTTGATCAACCCAATGAAGACCTTTCTTCAGTGTGGGCGTTAATGCCGCCGCTCTCCTCCAAGCCAAGCCTTATCCTGCCTATTCTGCCAGAAGATAATAGTAAAATTGGAAAGGGTTCCAAATTTGCTAAATTCATGGCTGAAAGAGAGAGAGTTTTGAGGAGCTCAGTTCAACAAAGCAAGGTGGAGAGCATTTCAAATGCGAGTTTTCCTAGTAAGTTATGACCATGGACCAATCTTGTCCCAATTGAACAAGATGAAAGCGGAATCAAGTGTGAAACCTTATACTGATGAATTCTCAAGTGAAGTTGTTAAACTTAAATACAAGCAGAAAATACTCCTGTATACAAAAAACACTATATTTTATTTGTTGTTCTTCCAAGTTTGTATTCACACAGATTCAGATGTCTCTTACAATCATATCTTACAGTCAGTTATATCTGTTGTGTAGTCTCCATCATTCTTCATTGAAATAAAATGAGAATCTTCGTGGTAGGAAAATGGTGAGTTTATAAAAAAGCTTTGTAAAAGGGGAATGGAAGAATCGACTTCGTTGGAAAGAAAAAGGAAGGTAATTGACCTTAATTGATTTTTTACATTCAGTTTCAGTAAATTATTTAGTCCTTGTTCAATAAATATTATTTTTTTTAAGTGATGTATTACGCAATTATTCAACGGTGCCAATCAGGTGGTGGCCGTTAATTTTCACTTATGTGAAAAATTAGAGTTTTCAAATTTAGATTCTTTCCGACACCGTTATTTTTTTCAATTTAATAAGATTATTTTTTTAAGAAGGTACTAACTCACTTCACGACACTAAACTTTAAGGGTTATTTAGTATATTTATTAAACAAGAGGTACGAAGTTGTAATTATGATTAATCTAAAGGACTAATTAGTAAGTTGTCAGAAAAGAATGAGAAACATATAAGATATTCACCTATGAGCGGCTCCATGAGTCCACCGGTGTAGTGTCGGTGTAGCCTGTCCTTGTTTGACCCGATCGCACTCGGGAAGGACTTATGATCTGATTTGCACGCTACTCTCCATCTTCAATCTCTATCTTTCGGTCGATAGATTGGCATCCATTTTAGACCGGAAGGAAGATAAAGCAAGTATAGTGGCTGGTGACAAACTCGATCACCGCCACTGTACTTCTGCTATTACAAGTTTAGTTATTTACTGCTGCTGATTAAGCTTTAGGGGTTTAGGGGCTTAAAATAGAAAATGGAGGACACTGTCGTTTACAAGGAGTACTTAGCCGGTTTAATAGCCGGTGTTGCCACCGTTATCACCGGTCATCCTTTCGACACCGTCAAGGTATATAATTTTAATCTGCGCATCTAGATTTTGTAGTTCTGCAAATGCTTGAAGAGGGTTGTTATTTGGGTCTCTCTGTTGCCATTTGCGTAGTTTAGTGGCTTCAAGAACATGGCTTGCTGGAATTTCTCTTTTTGTGTGTGATTATTTTGTTTGTTTCTTCAATTTCATAGGTAAAGCTGCAAAAACACAACACGGAAGCTCATGGGATTAGGTACAGGAATGGTTTGCATTGCACTGCCAGGATCCTACAGACCGAAGGAGTATGCTTTAACATTTTCTTGATAGCCACATATTAACTTGATTGTTATTAATTTGTTATGTAAAATGCATATTGATTAAGTTATAACTTTTATGCAATGGCTTAATAAATATGTATGTCAAACAATTTAAGCATGTTTTAGGCCACGGAGTTCTCACTGATCTCAAGAATGAGACATGGTTGCTTATTTATTAACTTTTTAAAATTCTTTTTTGGATTGTTGTTAGAGAGATGAAACCCATGAAATGAATTCATCTTGTTAGATGTATCATCTTGTAGTGACATTACAATGGCATTTTTATAGAGTGAAGATTTTTGGCACTCGAATTTTTTTTGTTCAAAGGATAAGCAAGTGATATTGTCTTTGACAGGTTAAAGGACTTTATAGAGGCGCAACATCATCTTTCGTTGGGATGGCTTTTGAGAGCTCGCTTCTTTTTGGCATTTATTCTCAAACAAAGCAATCCTTGCAGGTCTGTAAGGAAGAAATTGTATTAGCCTGTTTGCATTGATAAGCAGAATTGTTTCTGCTGGAGATTGTTGTAAACACATTATCTTTTAAAGTCATATTGAGTCTATTGTATTCTGGGATATGACCTTTTCACCTTTGTGTTGCATATGAAGAAAGGAGTTCATAGTGATATGCCCGTGCCGCAAGTGATAATTCCTTCCGCAGCTTATAGTGGAGCAATTATCAGTTTTGTATTGTGTCCATCTGAACTATTAAAGGTCAGTGACTTACGGAGTCGATAAATTGATGTATTTTCTCTCATGTTATTTTTTCCTCCTTTTGTAGCATTCTTATGAAATTAAGTTTCTCCAGTGTAGGATGCAAGTTCAAGGCACTGGTTCCTTGATTCCAAAGCTCAGTAGATACAGTGGTCCTCTTGATTGTGCCCTTCAAACAGTTAAAAGTGAAGGGGTGAGAAGATCCTCTGTCCATTGATAACTTAATTCTTAACATGGTCTTGGTCTGATGGAAAGCCTTTCAGGTTTCAGGCCTTTTTCGAGGAGGATCTACAACGTTGTTAAGAGAATCTTTGGGAAATGCAGTGTTCTTTAGTGTTTATGAGCATGTCCGTTACTACATGCATTTAGAATTGAAATCTTCTGTTTCTGATAATAACCACTTGATTGACATGGGAATTGGAATTGTGAGTGGTGGCCTTGGTGGTGTAGCTGTAAGTGTTCTTGCAACCTTGCATGTTTCTGAACTAATATATTTATTTATATGTGCTTCCTTATGACATTTTGGCTATGTTATTTCATTTTCATGCTATCCAGTTCTGGTCTGCTGTTTTGCCCCTGGATGTTGCAAAAACTATTATTCAAACTTCTCCAGATAAAAGCTCTTCCAGAAATCCATTTCAAGTACTGAACTCGGTAAGATGTCCGTATTCTCTTTATTACATAATTTTGGAATAACAAACCACCACCAGCATTGAGAGATCCTGATGATTAATAGGCTAGTAAAGATGCTAAAGGAGTCCTTTTTGTTAGATTTACAGGAGGGCTGGACTTAAAGGATGCTATGCAGGTTTGGGTCCAACGATAGTAAGAGCATTCCCTGCTAATGCAACTGCAATAGTCACCTGGGAGCTTGCCATGAAAATGTTAGGGATCAGGCGTGACCAAGTATTGTAGTAACTGCGATGGTGGCTTTAAACAAAATATGATCTGAAATGACCAAGTCTTTCCAAAATGAAATTAATGCAGTCTTTCCAAAATGAAATTAATGCTTTGGCACATTATTCCTATTCCTGGAAGGATACTGTGACATGACGATTTACTTAGTTACCCTCACTGATTACCTCAAAATTGTAGTGTTGGAGTTGCTGCTAAACTAGCTCGTTATCTGATTGGAAATCACAAAAAAATATTGGCCGTGGGATGCTCCACATAATTTTATTGTAACAGCTAGGAGTCTAGGAATAGTGGCACTTGTTCATGTACTGGGCCTGGAAGTTTGTAATATTGTTGCTTCAAAGATTATATTGATGATGTAATTCTTCATAGCGGTGTTTGTGTGTGTTCATTATGGGCAATTGTCTAACATGGTATATGAAATTTACTGTAGAAAAGTAAATTAATAGAAATTAGACCAAATTTGTACCCTCCACTGAGATTATTGAATACGAGGAAGTGAAAGTTGTATACACAGTTAAGTTGACAGAAGAGAGAGAGCAGCATGTGACATATGTAGATCTATGACCGTTCTAAATATGCTTGGAAGAGGCAAACTTTATTGGGAACCTCCAATTTGGCGGTGAGCAGTGAATGATAATTTAATATCCTCAATTGAAGGTTTCTCCATGATACTCGGACGATGAGCTTTTTCTACGCCTTTCATTGTGTCCTGCTAAACGCCTCCTGCAACTTCTTTTGTTGTCGTCAAATTCCGACAACCCATGAAACCTTGCATAAAAAATTAATGACAGTAACAACTTAATAATGCTATTTAGGACATTGATGACAATCATAATTTGATGAGCAACACAAACTAATTTGTACAATATAATATATTTTGCACGTATAATGGGCTGCACTTCATCTGCAGTTTTCCGTTCCATTTCTTCACATTTCATCATAAGCCAAGGGTTGAGACTTGAGACCTGAAATACTAAATTTATGTTCTAAGCCATAATGAGAAATAGTGCGTACTGTAATCAGGAAATTACATGAAGTTAAAGAATAATCTAGTCATCCAAGCACGTATTATCAACCATTAACGGTAACTGA
Organism: Jatropha podagrica; assembly: GCA_947857235.1. Lineage (NCBI taxonomy): Eukaryota > Viridiplantae > Streptophyta > Magnoliopsida > Malpighiales > Euphorbiaceae > Jatropha > Jatropha podagrica. The sequence continues at coordinate 49,670 of CANUEP010037336.1, read as the reverse complement.
TAAGGGATAAGGTTTCTATCAGGAATTATTACGTGCTATGATCTATTCTTGATGGGATTTAAAGGTGATCCAGAAAACATTTTCTTTTCTGAAAAATTAAAAACTTAATTCTAAGGAATCGAAAGACGATAAAATTAGTGTAATGGTAAATTTATTCCACTTGTGACTTAGAAAAATCTCAAAAGCTTCTTGCAAAAGTAAGGAAAGGCTAAAAAAAAAAAAAAAATCTTCACTATTCACTGGTTCCCTCCCCCCCAAAAAAAAGAAAAAAAAAAAAGAAGATATAAATGCAAGTGGGGTTATTGGCGTGACCATTTTAATGCTTCTGGAATGATTCATAACTGTGTGTTTGTGATCTCCAGCTCACAATCCTATCTTTTGGTTACTGTTTGTCATGCGTGAATTGTGAGTGTTGTACTCTCCTCGTGAGGGTTAGCTACCCTTCAATCAATCTTATTATTCCTCTCAATCTCAAATATATTTTTAAATTAAGAATATTTACATGTTAATGTTTCGTTCCATAAACATAATTTTCATTAACAATTTTTAATGAACGGAAAAAATGTATTATGAACATTAATTAAGCATTAACAGTATATTGTTTTACTAATCTATGCTTTTTAATACTTATACATTTATAGTGGTTTTGTTTTCACAGTAGAATTTGTTTACTTTCTTTTATCCGGGAATTATAAATTTCCATTTCCATTCAGGAAGAGTAGCTTTTCAAAATTCATGGTTTTTTTTGTTTAATATCCAAAAAAAAAAAAAAAAAATTACCTCGCTTTGATTTAGAAAAACTCTATTTAAGAAAAAAGAATATTGTAAATTGTAATTTTCAATTAATGTGCAATACTAGCTAGTAAATTTAATTATATATTGAAGTCTTAATCACCTAACATGATGAGAGGATCTATGTGGGTACATTGATTAAGATCAGTATAATAAGGATATTGATCACTCATCAAATTACTTGCCTAATCTCATTGATGTGAATTAATCTTCCTAACAATACTCAATATATATATATATATATATATATAATTGATGCGGAAAATAAATAAAAAGTAATTTGACTCTGATTAATAATTGTTGATTTTATCTAATTTCTCCTCATAAGAGACATTTGAGTAATTAAAACTTAAATTGATTTCAAATATATAATGAATTTGATATTTTCTTTTATAACCCAAAAATTTATCATAATACAAGTATAAAATAAGTTTAAATCGATCATTTTATTAAATAAAGAATGACGTCTCGGCTGATCTTACATATGAAATCTAAAAAATATTTTTTAAATTAATAATAAAAATAGAAGTGGAAATAATCTAGAAATTTTAGGGTTTTCCACAAGTATTAGAAATGACTCGATGGGCCTTAAGAAAATTGGAATTAAAACTTTTCTTGTTTTGTGCATAGAGTTAATCAGACGTAGTCAAGATTAGAAAAGACTTGAAAAATTAGGGTTTTTTACCTGCTACATTGTTGGCAAAAGCGTTGCTGAATTCCAGCAACGACGACGAGGGGAGCTTTGGCATGGAACTCACACACTTTATGGCGTCTGTGATATCGCTTAGCATCGGTCATATCAGCAGTGCAGTTCTCTGCCTGACAAGAAACTGGCGGCATTGAACCACTGCCAATAGATCCTTTCTTGTTTTTCTTCTTTTTATCATCATCTCCAAACCCTAATCCACCAACACAGTCTTCCTCGTCTTCCTCTTCCTCCTCATCTTCAATCTCCTTCAAGCTTCTCTTTCCCTCAGCTTTGCTTGTTGACATAATTAATATTCAAGAAAAGACCGAGAAACAAGATCGATGAAGAAGAGAAAGAACTGCTAAATGGGTGAGAAAGGAGAAAGACTTATGTGGGTGAGGACCACAGACTTCATATTTATTCTTTATCGCACCATATAAAGGTTAACAGAAGGGGTAGGAAAGTTAAGGTTTAAGTTTAGCTCCAAGACAAGAACATGATAGGTCTACTGTATAAAAATAATACATCAACAGAAAAACGTATAACTGTATTTCTCTATATTGCCGACGTATATATATACTGTAACATGTGCATATAGCAATTAATTAATTTTAATTATCACTCTTCGATCACTAATTCATGTGAGTCAAAAGTAGTCTTGCTAGCTAGGTCTTTAACGTGGATAGTACTCTAAAATTCCACCTCTAATTACCACTTTTCAAATCAAAGTTGCTATTAATTATTAGATTTATTAGGTGAAATTTCGTTTTTCCTCTTTTTTTGGTTGAGAACTTGTCTATCAAGAATAGATGCATATAGTACGAGCATTATCTATTATGTCCTTGGAATCCAATTCTTCCTTTTTAATACATTTGCTGTGGCCAGCAGTTATAAAGCAAAGTGAGCAGGCAACCGATCTCTTTCTCTCTCTTGTATTCTGCATTATTGTTTGTTTCATCAAATTAGGACCACGTTCCTAGCTACATTATCATGTATAAGTTGGTCCCCATCTTTGTTTGTACTAGAGCTACTCCTATAATTATCGTACAGTTTCAAGCATGAGATGAAGAACACATTTTAATTCAAAATCCAATGATGTCTTGTAGTGTCGACTCACATGTAGTCTGACTCTGAGGGACACAATGACATTGTAGCCTGAAAATAAGCGTTTAAACGACAACTCCAATCCTACCTACATTCGTGAAAAATTGAACCTTTTATGGCATAAATACTTTCGGTTATTATTAGAGTAACAATATGTATATTGAATCAAAAAAATAGGATTACATTTGCGTTTTTTGCTGCTAAGGTATTAATCTATTAATTCCTTACTGTCTTTTGCGGCAGAACGTCGATGGTAGCTTGGTGATTTCATTCCATGCAGTAATTTTCCAGATTAGATTACCAAATTAAAACTGTTTTTTCGGGATGAGATGGATAAAGCAGAGTTAAAACTGCGGTTGAATTTATAGTTCAAGAGATACAACCCAGTTTTGTCGTCTTTATTAATAAAATGAGAGAAACTGCTGGAAGCAAAGACAAATAAGACGGGGAACTTGGACATGGAGATTGAAGGCAGCAGTTTTTACTAAAGATAAGCTGCAGCGATCTTATTCAGGGACAGAAAGACAGATCCGATTCTTCCTCTGAAAGTTACATTTATCGAGAAAAAACAAATTAAATTTCCAATTGTCCCATCGCAAGCAAGTTAAAAGTAGATGCAGTTCAACGTCTGCTAGCAAGAGAGACAATGCCATGGTGAAAATGCAATTACAAGTACTTCATTCTTAGTTCAGCTAAAATACATCAGAGGAGAAATGAGGCAAGTGTAAAATCTTTTCTTGAGGGGGAAAAAAAAAAAGAAGTTATATGTGTGATTGTAAGTTAACAGCCTGTGTCAACGAATTATGAACTCTCAGGAGCCTATCTACCAAATAAACCTTTGGACCCCAGCTTCATGGTTCCAATGGAATGGCCGAAACAGGAACATAGCAACTGTGAAGGCATTGATTACCACATACATGAGGCCCATGATCATCAAACTCTGCTTGTCACTGATATTAGAATGAAGCATCAAGAAATAAAATGGTATGGTATAGTATCTGAACTCAATTAATGGAGCAGGAACTAAGACTGCAGCTGTAGCCAAGAAATATGCCAATACCCAAATTTTTTGCCGTACTTTCCCTGCAATAAATGACAGAAACAAGGCGTCAAGAAGTTGAAACACAATATATCTTGAATGAATAAGAGGGAGAAAATGCTAACCCAGTGTAGTGAAGATGGAAAACCACGAATAAACATAACATGGAACCAAAAGGTACTTCATTAACCAATGCGCTTTGATGACCTTCCGCCAGAGATAGAATGGATAATGCCGATTATCAGCAAGAAGATAGGGATGAGCAATGCTGCAACAGTAGTGACAAACTCTATTACAAAATAGTGACAGATGGTAGAGAATATAAATATATGAAAATTTAACGTACAAAAAAAAAAAAAGTGACTATACAACTTAGTCCCAATCCAACAAAAGTATTTTCTTAAAAAAATTCTAGTTTATGGAGCTGTAGGAGACTAGCAATGAAACTTGAATTTCATTTTTTCTTCAAATATGATATAGGGATTTGACCTTGAGAGATTATTCGGTCCATCTGGTGTCAATACACACTCTCTCATGTTCATGAGGGACTCTTCATAATTTCAGGTGGATCCAACATGAATATGGATGAAGGGTGCATATTTTTATGCGCACCAGGTTCGGTCAATAACTTTGTTCTGAACTGACCTGAAAAAGTGAACCGAGAGAAACCCAGCAGTAAGAGCCACTAGCCATTGACAGATACTAAGGGGTCTGTTTTTCCAGAATGACCAGAACAGATCTGCACCGTGACCAAGAGAAAAATGCAGCGGAGCTGCTGCCAGAGTAGAAACCAGACTAAAATACATCATCTGTGCAAAATGCGGAGAAACTACATGAGCTTCCTTTGCACCTGTAACATTAGGAAACAGGTGAGAAGCAAATTCTAACTACACCAAACAAAAGCATGATAATGTGAGCAGTACCAAGGACTATACTCCCATTCCAACGGACAAAAGCAACAAAGGCCACCAATACCGTAAAGAAGGGGCTAAACAAGATGACAAGTTTCAACTTCATGTGCCATGATGTCAAACAGATTTCCTGAATCTCATCGAGAAAACCTGCAATATAATGTCAAACAATGCAATCTAAGTATTGAGAATAAATGAAACAAAAGGTAGCGTAAGACAACCGACTTGGCAAACTCATTTTCCAAGCCTTAAGAGATGGGAGATTTGTTTGCAGACTGCAGAGTACAAAATTCACCAATCATAAAAACTCAATTGCATTGTGCATCAAAACCTGAAGATTGGGATGTTGAGAAGCCATTTATAATGACTGAATATTTGCTGGCATCCACAGCATTTTTGGGCTTCCTTCTCCTCATGCCTGAGCTGGCTGAGTCAGAGTTGTTGGGAATTAACCGAACAGTTTCTTTGCCTGATTTATCTAATTCATCTACTTTCACATTTTTTATTTGATGGACCAGGGTAGTATCAATGACCCCAGTGCATGCAACAAAAAGCATCCATATAATGTTTGTCTGTCTAATGAAAACTGCAAAGGCCCCAAGCTGTTACAAAAGCCAAAATGAAAAGAGATTATGAATTTCACAAAACAAAAGAACATCAGTAATGTTGAATCATTATCATAATTTTCTAGGCTGATAATTTGATTGCTTTTCTGGAAAGCAATGGCATTAAAGTCTCTTGCCCAGGACAAAAATGAAATATAGGAACACATAATATGCTGATGCAGCTTAAAAATTAAAGCTACTGATTAAATTCTTTAAAGAATTTCCTCCTCCTTGTAAAATTCCAAAGGCATGAGAGAACATTCTATTGTAAAACAAAAAATAAAATAAAGAATTAAGTTATATCTGCAAAAATAGTAATGTAGAATTGTAAATGATCACTTAAAGACAATCAAGATAACCCCATTACCAATGCACTGAAGTGGTGGTTCTTCTTCAAGCATGCGAGATACATGGCAAGCACCATAGTAAGTGATGCAACATCAGTATAGTAAAGAAAAGTGAAGAACCAATGAAGGGGATACAGCGCTAGGATCACAGCAAGAAATGTTGCTTTTCTTTCATCAAGAGTCGGTTTCAAATGGGTGATTATCTCATATACAATGATACTGCATAATACAGCCAAAACACCATTTACAGAGCGAAGAATAGCAGTGGAACACACTTCAGAAAATGATGGCACCACTTGCACAAGAAACATGCCTGGAAACAAACAAGCAACATGGGCAAGTGAAAGACAGTACCTGCAAGAGTTTTCCACTGTTTATCAACTTCTCTAAATACATAACGGACCTGATAGGATTAAATTTCATTCCCTTTTCAGAACTCATTTTTAAATTTGTTTTAAACTTTCTCAAAGCGGGATAGACCACTCTTTTCATCCTTCATTTAAACAGTGACTAAATTGGTATTTATCTGAGAAGTAAAATATAAAGCTGGTGCTAAAATATGGAAAGAATCAAGCAACTTCCATACAATGACCAAATGGATAGAAAATGAATAGATAACCATGAGTAAAAAGAAAGAGAGAAAGGAGGGGGCGATTTTAATCGGAAAGAGACAGAAGGCATACAATCCAGGAGGAGTAGTTATCATGGGATCCCAACTCCAGAAATTGCCTTTGCAGTATTGTTGAGTCTGAGGTATGTGAAATATCTCATCCTGCACGTGACGGGCTTCTGTTAACAAATTAAAAAGAAACGAAGAAGAAAAATAAAAGATAATATCTTTTGTTTTAGAAAACGAAAAACCTCTTACCATGTAGGGCTCTGGCACAATTCGATTGACGAGGATTGAGGTGGGAATCACCCACAAGCTCACTATAACTGCAACTGCTATTCTACCCATCTCTCTTACCAGAGTTTACTAATTAAAACGAAATGGCAATATAGCATTGTTCTCTGACTCTATGCAGCTGCGCCAGATATTTCAACTAGGAATTTGGACCATTGCATAGGAAATTAGTTTGGTGCATCTATTTTTTCAGCAATTAGGAACTGACATATGTCAAAATACTCACAGATTTAGTATGGCCGGAGAGTACTTCGAGTGAATCGTACTGGAAAAGATATCGCCCGAACTTTACCGGCCACACTACGTCAGCAGCCGCGTTCAATGGCAGAGGCGAGATGGAGGTAATCGCTGAAGCACATCGTCAAAATGGCCGAAGAAAGGACGAGATTGTAAAGCGAACTATGCCGTTTTAGGAAACAGTTTTCAGATCCAGGAAGGTCCTACAATCTGTAGAACTGGGCCAGCAAGGTCCAAAATACAAGCTTAGTTTACAATACAAGGCTGGCTATGGCTTAATGTGCCTGCATTCGTTGGGCCAGTCCAAGAATGAACCCTGATTTAATTTTTACTATTGAAACTATATCATATTTCATTTAACTGCTTTTTTTTCCTTTTTTTATCTCGATAAAAAACTTTAAGTTGATGTATAGTTTATTGAATTTTATATCTGAGTTATTGGAGAGGCCTATTAGCCCAAGTAAAAGTGTTAAGTTTTTTTTCAGATTTTAATAATAGAAGAAATTTTTGCAAATAAAAGAAACAATAACAAAATTATAATTTAGAGAGTTTAGATTTGATAAGTCCCTTAATACATGGTGCTACTTTGATTAAATAATAATAATTTAGCTGATTTAAAAAAAATGAGTCTACCAACATTTGGACTTTTCTATAAAATAAGATAAACTATTATAAAAAAAAACGAAAGGAAATGTCCCCCACAACATTCCATAGGTCCCACTGAGCCCGAAACTTCCATGAGAGACAGTCCACAAGCTTCTGATTTGTTGTAAAGAGGGAGATTCTGTAGCTAAAGACCGTGTGTGAACTGAGCAGGAACCTCACTGGAATTTTCCTTGCTTCTTCGGTTTGACACTCAAATTTACCCTCCACGCTCACTCCTATTTAATTAACCGATACAACCAACTCAATTGGCATTTATATATTTAGAAATAAACTATTTTTTAAAATACAATTACTGGTTTGGTTGTGCCATGGAAAGTTTGAGCATCCCCCGGGAAGGTGAACATAGTTGGTAGGTTTGGGAATGCAATAATTAAAATAAGTGGAGGAGATGGTGATGGGATTTTTATCTCAAAACGTGGGCAACCCTGATTACCTCATTGTAGAATGGCATCATCATTTTTGTCATAAAAATAAAATAAAATAAACTTTTAATTGGCTCTTGTCTGTTTGGGACATGATGAATCGCTCCACCAACACCATGTGTTTGTTCCACTTGGCCTAACGCTCTCTCACTCATTCTATAATCCATAACCCTACAATTAAGTACGGGAGGTGCACCATAGATCGAATATATATATATATATATATATATATACATATAATTGCTCTTTCAAAGTTTGAGCATCCTTTCTTGATATTAATCCCTTATCCCTGCAAAAATGTCTTTTTTCTGTATAATGCTAAAAATGATACTCTCCAGTCAGTTTGCTGCACGTTGAGTAAAAGCACTGAAAATGAATGCAGTTGGATAAATAAATAAACTGCAAGAATTTTACGAGCAAAATCTGGAATTTAAAGTGTAGAATTGCTGTTCTTACGGTATTTTTTACCTAAATATTATTTCAATCCAAGGGTAAAAATGAATGCATGTGTGAGGAAAAATAAGTATATGTGGTATCAAATCGTTGATGTGTTTTTAAATTTATATAATGGGTGCGTAAATATATATAATTAATCAAGAAAGGAAAACGGAGTCTGAGATCTTTGTCTGCACATAGTTTGGAGGTGCATTGTGGTCAGCCTTTGATGTGTACAGTTGGCTTGGATTTGATGCTTTGGTCCCCTTAACCCCACCTCTCTCTCTCTCTCTCTCTCTGATACAGACTTTTGCTTTAACGTGCGTGTTTGGTTTCTTTCATGTTTGCCAAATTGGCATTTCTTGTCCGATGGTAGTGGTGTACCGAGTGACTGGCTGTGCGGGTGGGTAGGCCCTATCTCTACCTCTAACACATTCACTCATTGACTACTGTTACCAAAATTTCCAAGTCACAGACCTCCTATCTATCCATCCAATTACCATTTTCTTTATGTACAAAATTTAACGTGTGACATATAATTATACAACTCATACATATAATTTGAAGTCACGTCTTTTGGTTGTTCCAAACAACAAAGATTATGATTATTTGGTGGACGTGAAAATACAAATGACAAGAAGCAATTGTTTGAATTGAATTGATAAGATAAACTTTTTGTTTTCCTTATGATTATAACACTTAATGATATGTTTCCTTTTAATTTCTTTTCTCCAATAGGCAATAACATAAAGGGTTATAACTGAAACTGTTAAAAACAAGGAAAAAAAAAAAAAAAAAAGGAGACGGATGTGATTTTGGTTGTGGTTGTCAATTTGTATAGCACGTAAGGACATATCTTACACGCAACTATGAATTATAAAGGTTAATAATGCAGAATAATTCCTTGAAATGAGAATGCAGTGCATGTCCTGTCCCATCCTTCAATCATATAGGTATATATAAATGCTGTTAGATAAAATTAATTGTTTGAATAACATTTAATTATTATTAACTGTTTGAATAATTTTATAAAATATTTTTTTAATTTTTAAAAATTAATTTAATGGTTATAATGTTAAATGCTAAAAAAAGTTACATGGGAAGTGATCCTGTATCGACCAAAATGCATCAGAAAGTAGGAATGTATAAGAAGCTAGACCCTATGTATATATAAATAGAGAGAGGTGCAGTGGAATTGAGGGAGGAGAAGAGTAAATAAAGACAAACCATGGGTCTGTAATCAATTATCGAGTGCCCATACTGTCGGCACGTAGATGTGCATACACAGTAACTGCTATAGGGCTTGCACACCAATCCAAGACTTTTAGCCATTCAACTGCAAAAGCTTGAAAGACTCATGTTTTTGTTTATTTATATAATTTCGGTTTATTGAAATTATTTTGAAGATAATATTTAAGTGGCATAACTTCAATCACTTCATTTCAAATCCAAATGAATTGAATCATCCATAAGTGTATTTTCCAAAAACAGTGCGTAGCTACATTGATCAACCCTTTATACTTTATAATAATAAATTGGATTATTAATCAATATATATATATTTGCTTGGTTGCCACCAAATCTCATTATACAGTAATAGCAAGTATGCGTCATTTCATTTGGGAGACCAATTATTAACTTTCCCTAACCAAATTTTGACTTGGCTGATTTCAGTCAACAGGGTTCTCCTAATATTAATTTCTTGAAGTAGAAAATTACTAATTACTTGTACTAATCACTGCTTAATCAATTAAAAGGGTATCATTAAACGGTTTATAATATGTCAATTATATAAGGTCAAGGCATTATTTCAAATCAAAGTATTATTTTGTTTCGTCCCAAATAAAATTCAAACTATATACACATATTTCACTAATTATTGTAGTCTGGCTGAAAGTGGCAAATAGCTCTAATTACAATGATCATAAATTAATAATAATTGATTAAAGAAATTGAAAAACACTAAACCTGACAGCCAAATCTGAACACTATATATCTTCAACCTCCAAGAAATTACAGAATGCAAAATAATACCACCACCGGACACAATTCACTCGAAGAACTCTATGTATTATTATATATATGTAAATGGGAATTAAAGATCAAAGTTTGAGGAGGCATAAAATAGTAGGACTGCGCAAGAATAATGATGGGATGTTAGGAAGGAGGAGAAGATCCCTTGAAAGAATACAAAATCCGTTTGTTCCCCAAACTATGCTTTGCTTTTTTTCCTTTGCAGCTGAGCTGCCTACCACATGCCTCTGCTCTCTTTTTTTTGACATCGTTAACGGTTCTTCTTCTTCCTTTTTTTTTTTTTTTAAATTAAAGAATACATATATATAAGCACAACATGCAATGCAAGAGTTAGCTCGGGAATAAAGCATAAATGGTCGTGATTCTAAATATGTTTTTGAGACTGAGATGCAACTTATATCCAGTCTCTCACGTGGAGCCCTCTTGTCCTTTTTCTCTTGGAATTTTCACATTCTCTCTAGCTCTCTTACTATTGAATAGTCTCATTCAAAAAGCACCAACAAAAACGTACTTATATTTTTATTTTAAAATTGCGACATATTAAAATACTAATATACATACAACCATACACTAATGGTACAATAGCTACATGCAATCTATTAATGTTCCATGTAGCTGCCACGTTTCATGGGATTGCTTGTCCACTTCGCAGATATGTTTGAATACAGGACAATGCTCTCTGCAAAATTACGACAATTTTATAATCTATACGTATGTTGATATTATAATAAATCAATTAATGTTAACGTAGGATATTAGATCGTATTTAAAGGTTAATAATTTCTCTTTTTGAGATTAAATATTATTTTTTCTAAGATGTTTGAGATGAATAATGTTAATCCGTTTTGGTCCCAAGAAGATTGTGAATTTGGCCTCATATTGGACATATATTGTTTGGACATTTAGATAATGGAATTAGATTTTTTTTCTGTAACCTATATTTCAACACAAGTATGTAGAACCAACGTCACAATAAATTAAATTCAGATTGGAATACTGAAGAAAAAAAAAAAGAAATTTAGAATTTAAATGGCCTAATGGGTATGGGTTAATCAAAGTGGAAATGGGATTTGGTGTGTGGAAATGCATCGGGGATTGGGCTCTTGGGATTATATTCCCTCTATCTATACAAAGGAATGTCTTATATACGTAGTGATGAAAGAGGTTTTTGAACTGAGTAGTCTCTCATGTAATGTTCTTTCTTTTTCTTGAACCTCTAAAGATTCATCTGTTGCTATACCCTGTCCTTTTCTTGGATTTTGAATGATGTCCCTCCAATACATTCTCCTCCCTTCTTTCTTTCTTTTTTTTTTTTTTATTTAAATATGTGTATATAAACTGTAAAGAAAAAAAAAATTTTAATAATGATTATGATGATGATACTTTATTAAAAAAAAATTATAATCATATGTACTCAAATTCCATTTTATGAGCAGAACAGACCCATCACGTGAATTTCTGATTAATAAATAACAGAATAAGTCTCTGTTTTGTTGATGCTAATCTCTCTCTTTAGTCTTTACATAGACAGTAGCAATATTTGTAGCTAAGCTATCGACGAACGTCGCCACCTGCTCTTTGTCCGTTTACTCTTTGTTTCAACGATTCCTTTGTGAGAGGAAATGTTGGGTAACTGCGAGAGGATGGTTGTAATCTCTCCAGCTACTAACGAATGGCCACAGGTTTCTTTACTTTCTTCCTTTCTCTTTCTTTCTCAATTATTTGACAAAGAATGACCCCATTTTTTGTTTCTTTCCTTTTGGAAGAGAATATCTAACTCATGCTGTTTTTTTTACCCTAAAAACGCCACCTTCAACTCTTTTTTTCTTTTCTTTTCTTTTCTTTTCTTTTCCTTTTGGTGCAGAATCATCAGATAGATGAGAAAAGCTTGATGCCATCTACAAGTAAACTAATGGAGAAACGAGGCCAAGAATTATCACAACCACAACACCACCACCACCAACAGCAACAGCAGCAACCGCCACAACAAGCTCTCAAGTGTCCCCGCTGTGACTCTTCAAACACCAAGTTCTGTTACTACAATAACTACAGCTTATCTCAGCCCAGGCACTTCTGCAAAGCTTGTAAGCGGTACTGGACCAGAGGTGGAACTTTGAGAAATGTTCCGGTCGGCGGTGGTTGCCGGAAGAATAAGCGGGTTAAAAGGCCAGCCTCCGCTGTTGAAGGAGTCACTACTTCAGTTTCTAGTGCTGCTAACCCTAATAACCATCCTTCACAAAACCCAATTGATATTTCTTCAACTTCCAATCATATCAATCCTTTGTTTTATGGTTTAACAGCGAACCCATCTGAAATGAACCTTTCATTCCCTGGAAGGTTTAATTCAAGAGTGTCGTCAAATATGGATATTGTTTCCGGCTATGATCTCCAGCCTCAGTTGAATGCTCTTGCATTAGGGTTTTCAACAAATAATGGTGGGTTCAATCCAAGTAAGCAAATCCAAGATGTGGTTACTTCTTCGACTTCTTTGCTCTCAAATTATTCAAATTTCTTTGGTTCCTCTAATTCTTCAACGGCTACGGCTTCCCCAACTATGGCTACTTTGCTTGCTTCTAGCCTCCACCAACAAAAGTTCAGCATCAAAGATGCTAGAGCTGCTCCTAACCACTATCAGAGTTTAACATCTTTTGAAGACTTGCAAATGACTGGCAATAATAATGAACCTAGTGGTATTGCAACGAAAGAAGTGAAAATTGAACAAGACCACAGCAGATTGAACTGGAATATGCCATGCCAGAATCAGATAGATCAAATTGGCTTCTCATCGTCAGATCCTTCACTTTATTGGAATACAAGCACAAGCAGTGTCGGTGCATGGCATGATCCAGGGAATATTGGGTCTTCAGTCACTTCTTTGATCTAGCCACAACCAAAGGAATGTCTTTCAATTCATCTCCCTCTTGTTTTCTTTAATTTTCAATAATCTTGGTCTCTTTCTTTTAGCTTAATTAGGATTTTTTTTTTTTTTTGGGTTGGTTAATTACAAACCAGAAAAGATTCAAAAAGAAAAAAAAAAAAAAAAGTGAAGTTTGGTACTGATGCAAATAATTATTAAAGTTGAGAGGAGCCTGGATCGGAGAGATCATGTCAGCAGCAGAAAAAAATCAGCCTATAAGTTTTTATTTTGAAGGTTGAGAATCCCTAATTGCGCTGAGAGGAACCTCGGATCCTCTTCCATCTCATCAAGTACTCATGGGCTACCATCATCGATCATCATCATCTGCACAGTGTTGGAGAGAAAGGATCAACTATTCGGTGCAACATTTCTCTGTATCAGTAAGTTGGTCTTAGTTAATTATTGTTACTTTAATTTTGTATGTATATATAATGCATGACATGTACTCCTTTCTTTCTAATGTACTTTTTATCAGATTGGGGTTTCGGGTTGGGGGATATATGTTACCTTAATCCTCTAAATGAGGGAGACACTGATGATCTTTTTTTTTTTTTTTTTTTTTTTCCCTTTGAAATACTTTATATTTGGGTTTCCGGTTAAATTGGGTATAATTAAGCGGTATAGGAAAAGAGGGAGATTTGGTTTTGGAATGTGAGTTTCTTTTTCCTTCTTGGTTTATGTGGTGATTATTCATTATCATTATTGGGTTTTCTACTCTTGCTTATATGTTTTGCTGACTTCTAATTTGCAGTTGATGTCATTTCTAAGAAAAATCATGGTTTCAAGAAAATTATCCAAATTTTCATTTTTCGAATCTTGAATGTGAACTGCATTCATAATTCCTATCGTGAATTACAATAAACCTGCTGTTCATCAGTAATTTAGTATAGACAAGAAATGCATACGAGCAGTAAACACCAGGCGGTACTGCTTGGAATTTATCATCATAATCATACGGGCAGCACAATATTTGTTCTTAAGGCTAAACAACTGTCATGTAACTCCAAATCTCTGCCTGTTAAAAACTGAGACAAAGTAGATTTCAGTTTATGGTCAGTTATATATTGGATTTTAGTATTCAGGGTAGAGAATCTAATTCTCCTCATTCCATGCACAAGGTTAGTACTTGGAAGGAATTTTATTATCCCTGATTATAATAAGGAAATTGGGAAAATTAATTCAAGTCTTGGGAACAGCTAATTCATGCATTAAATAATCTGTTAAGGTTATTACCAGAGTTGAAATATGTCTAGACAGAACTAGCTAGCATTATAGGACTTCATTGTCTTCGCTGGACATGGTTTTTACTCAGGTACTTGTCTTCTCTTCTTTCTTTTTTTTTTTTCTTTTTTGCTTTTCATCTCTTTCTCGTGATCCAAACTCTCAATCGTAATGCTAAACCATTGATCTGATTATTGAAGAAGGATCTTTCCTTGTCCGAAAGACAGGAAAACTTTCACACTGGACCTATGCCTCAGTAGTCAGTAGGTTATTTAGGATTAGGGTTTGTGTTAGGATATTGCAATTCAAACCAGCTAGTTTACAGATTAGCGATTTCCAATTAATTTTTCCGGGCAATTAGTTTGCTTTAACTTAGATAGAGCATTGTAAATGTGTACTCAATGACTAGTTCAATGATTTAGTGGTCCTAAATCTTACATTAGGGAGAGAGGAAGCTGCAACTTGTAGGGATAAAAGTAATTAATTACCGAATTGTATTGGAGCAATAATGCATATATTATAGGTTACTGTAATGGCGTTTTTCGGTGGAGCCACCTAAAGCTATCTCCTCAAAGGATTCAAAATCTCCATTACTTGTTATATATCTATAGCTTCCGTTCTATTCTACTTCTATTACTAAGTTATTGACATTATTATTGAGCCTGAGACATCCTATATATAACTCCATCAATTTCAAAAGAAACCTTGCAATTGAGTTATAAAATTTTTGAATTTCTATTAATGCAAATCCAAGATCAATGTCATTATTGAAAGAGGAGGAACAAGATTCCAATTCTGATCTACTAATAAATTTGCAGAGGGAGTTGGAATTTTAACCGATGGAAGTAATAGTCATCGCGGATCAAGAGTTCGCAATCCGCACTTTCTTACTTTGAAATTAACTAAACGGGTATGTTTGGGATGATTATTAAACGACCTGTCATTTAGAAGCGGTGGGTATTTTTTACTCGGATTTTAATAGGAAAGCAATGGATTCAGCGGGCTGAAAAAGTTTCGTTTTCCAATGGATTTGGGCCCAAAAAATGATGGGTTGCATGGAATTTCTTTTATTATGAAAATTTAATTACACCAATTAAAGTAATAAATCTTTTTTTTAATTAATAATAAATATAAAGAATATTGGTTAAGCTGAATAGGAATGTTAATTAGGTTAATCTCCACCAACTACACTATAAAAATAAATAGAATATGTACGAACAAACAAATGATGAGCAGTTGGATATATGGAGTGGTGATTGATGACACGCACATCCTTTCTTTCGTCCACTAAAATTTTTATAATATTTTTATATAGCTAGCCAAGAATGTGTACTTGTGTGTTTTCAATTTGGTATTCTATTATGGCGTCAACTCTTCACTTCCAAGCAATCCCAAAAAAGAGAAAAGAATAAAGAATTTTGAAGATGCATGCTCTTACTTCTTTGGGCTTTTATAGTCAAACCATTCTTGAATTGAATCCCGACACACGTTTTTCATTTACCATATATTCCAATTCTATCTCTGGCCATTATTATATATTGTAAGGCAAGATTGCAATCCACAAATTCATTTGGTGATCTCTCACATCGTTCAATAGTTTTCTAAATAAATATTTTTTTTTTTTAAAAAAAAGCATTTTTTTTATTTTAAATTGAGATTTAGGGGACTTTAGCTATCATAAATAGAGTTTGTGTCAATTAAATTACATTAAAAAGAAAGAAACTAGAATTGGGACCATACAAAAGCTATTATTGGAATAATAATGAGTTTGCCAGTGTCACTCCACACTAGTGACTTATTGATTTTAATAATCACTCCTACAAGCAAAAGGTGGACCGACATTATCTTGGACTAAATTTGATTTCATTTTCAATCTAAAAACATTATTTTAGGTTAAAAAAAATTATGTTTATTTATATATTTTACTTTTACCCTATACATGTTATGTAATTGTTGAGCTATATGTATTAATTATTTTTTAAAAAAAAAACTACTAAATCAATATAATCTGAACATCCATAAAAGTAGCATAGAATAGAAAGCGAAGGTGGGGTCATGCACAAAAGTGATTTTGAAGGAAATATAGTCAAAGTGATAGACTTAAATTTTTTAGATTTGAATAAAGCCATAAAGCAGATTTATGAATGAATTGCGAAAGAGACCTACCTTGTCTATTGTCTAATGGTAAAAATTTTAATTTAAAAAAATAATAATAATAATTGCCAATGAGTTGACGTGGCAAACACCGAAACACACGTGGCTCTGTTTATTCTCATTATCACTCCCAGTCCCACGAAAAGGGAGCCTCCAGTAATAATTCACATTTCAACTCATTGCTACGACAACATAAAGATTTGTTCTACTACACAAAAACCATAATCCTTTCCTTTGTACAGTAAGTTAATTAAATTACTTTTATTATCTTAAATAGCTAGCGAATGCTCCTCCGTTAACCTGCTGTCTGCAGATTGGTTATTGGCGCTGCACCCGCATAAATCCAACGGATGGTTTAAAAAAAGGAAGCGGAGGTAGTTGGTAAACTCGGCTCGGTGACCAAATGATGAGAGAATGGGGCCGAGCCGAGGACTTACATACCGATGGGATATTTGATTGAAAGAAGTAGGACCATTGGTAGTGCATGCTCTCTGATGGCTTTAGAAAGGAGGGTCCACACAATTTCAACATCAAGTGAATGTAGATGTGCTGTTAAAGGTCGACACTGGATTGTTCCTCCATGCATGAGCATGATGCATTGTCATAACGCAACGTCTCATACATTACATGTAGACGAGATCGTTCATATTTTTTAAGTTAAATTTGACTTTCGGTCAAAGGAAATCATCGATGATGATTTTTTTTATTTATAAGATTAGGAATTATAAATTTTATTTACATTGGCAATTATTATCTTACTTACTAATATTAAAGAAGAAGAAAAATGTTAAAGAAAGCGGCACAGTTAATGTCTAACTGTTAATGCTAAATTGTTTGTAAGAATCACAATTAATTGATTCAGAAATAATTATAATATATAGTAATTAATTATTAAAAAATAATGACCTAAAAGTCTCAATATGATACAAAATTTCAATGATTTACAGTTTTGTAAAGACCCTCTTCACTTTGAATATTTAAGTGGCACCTATTGTAAATAATTTAATACTCAGAAGAAGAGCCAAGCTAATTACTTCTTTTCCATTATGTAAAAATAATTAAATTTCTAGAGATGCACTAGCTCTAAAATATAAGTTTGTGTAGATAATTTTTTTAGTATTGGAAGAGCGAATTTAAACTTAAATCTATTTTCAAATCGTAAATGCACTTAATATTAAATTATGTCTTTATTTTAATACGTATGAATTAAATAATTTAAAAAAAGATGAGTGAGTGAATTTTATGTTAAATTTTAAAGCTAAGAGATGTAAAAATTATTCAATGATTAGTTATTAAATTATTCAAGTCACGAATCATGGAAAGTCTCATCAAATGAAGTGAAACTCAACTCAAGCATACAAAGAATAAATTCATTTTGGGTCTTAATTCTTAAATTAAAAAAAATCATTTAATCAACAATGGCAACTTCAATTAACACCAACCATCGCAAATAATTTATGAACCGTAGTAGTAACGAGCAAGTTGGGTCCCTTGAGGTAAAACGTGGGCTTTGTGCGGTGTACGGCTAAAGCAGTGATGGGGATATCCCAAGAGAGAGTGGCCATTTTTATTCTCTGGGCAGAGGTCTGAGATCTCATCATGCCAGACCCAAAGATTTGCTTTGCTTTGCTTTGCTCGGAAACCACAGTACTCCCTTCACGCCAATCCTACCAAATGCACAACTAATTAACCTATTTGTGTATACTCTTTTAACCAGTTGATGCTTAGCTTTATTTAATTAAGTAGTTAATTAATTAAACAAAATCCATAAGCCTACTCAAAATCTTCTACGTATAGAGTAACATTCATTAATTAATTACTTAATTAGTTTCGAGAGATTTTGTTTAACTTCAACCTCAATATCAGTGTTTTGGTTAACTGTAATTCTGTTATTATCCCAATCGAATTCGTGTTCGATAATAATTTTTTAAAATAATTTTTAGCGTTCTCATCAAAATTTTATCTCTATTAATAACATTCAATAAGGTAATTTTTATAATAGGTTTTAAGAACATTAATAACTCATATACGTACGTGTTTGGAGTTTTGCAAGGGATTGAGCAAAATCATGCATGACACCATCACCATGTTATTTAACTGTTTTGGTCCTTTACGTAGATCTTTTAATGCCAAGGAAAAATAGCCAGAGAATTTTAATAAGACAACATAAAATAATTTTCGGTTGCTGACGATAACGAGAGCTCGGTGTTTCTTTCTCCGGTTTCGTATTAAGTGGTCTTTAGTAAGAAGAATTGACCGGAAATTATAAAGTTGGAAGAGTGATTAAAGGTGATTGAACATGTAAAAAGCATATTGTATGGTCAGTCACCCACATGCACAAGAACAAACCGTCTTGTCCAACAACTTTAACAGGGACATCACCTCCACCATCTCATGCACCCTTTTAGGCACCTTTAATACCCCCAGCCTATTTCTCCATTTTTCTTTTTTTTAACTCTCTCCTCGCTATAAACCCTAATCAACTGCTATCATAAAGTAGTAGACTCACTTTTGAATGGGAATTGAAAAACGAATAAAGAAAACCAAGAAAACATATATATTATATTTGCTCAAAAGTTCAAACATAAAGGAGAAAAAAAAAAAGAAAAACAGAATTTCTCTCTATGATATAAGCAAAACAAAAGGCCAGTGATACCTCTACTCTTGCATTTACACCACATAACAAGTATTATACCCCAAACCATTTCGACGATGTAAAGGAAACAGGTAATGCCAACAAAAAAAAAAAATAAAAAACAAAAAAAAGGATCCATTGGTGATCGTTTGTATAGAAAAAAAGAAAGCTAAAGAATTAATTCCTTGAAAGAGAGATCAGTCACGGTGAAGGACCATAACCTGGCAGATCATGCCACTGTTCAGCTGGGTTCAAAGAAAAGGAGCCACCAGTAGTGGCGGTGTCTCTGTTAGTGCTGGCTGTGGTGGTGCTGGTGCTAATACTCCACAAAGCAGTATCAGATACGGTAGCTGGGGTAGTGTTGCTGATAAAAGCTTGGTAATTATGCCAATTTTGATGCTGCTGCTGATGATGATGATGAGAAGAGGAAGCATAAAAAGGAAGCTCTCCAGTACTCTTCGTATCTCTATTACCCGTTTGGTAAAATTGCCTTTGCTGTTGAATTTGTTGCTGCTGTTGTGACCCATACGAAGGAATAGAATTAAATCCATGCAAAAGACTCAGATTTGAAGGACCTCCCAAATCGCCAGCGAGATTCACAGGTAGATTTAAAGAAAAAGATGACTGAGGTGGTATTGGGTGGTTATTCAAAGACTGAAGTGCTGCTAAAGAACCCAAGAAACCACCACCGCCACCAGAATAGTATGGCCCCATTGAAGATATTGCAGGAGAAGGTGAAATCAAACTTGCTAATTCTTTAGTTCTCAAAGCAGGATTTGCAGTATTACCAGAGTTTGTATTAGTAGATACTATATTCTGCGGCTGCGAATGAGACCTAGAATTCTCACTAGAGGAAGAAGATGCAGATGATGATGCTTTTGCTCTCTTTCCTTTCCGGCAACCGCCTCCCACAGGAACATTCCTTAGGGTTCCACCTTGAGTCCAATATCGTCTACAAGTCTTGCAAAAGTATCGAGGCTGAGAAAGACTGTAATTATTGTAATAACAAAATTTTGTATTAAGCGACTCACACCGAGGGCATTTTTGCGGCTGGTTTTGTTGCTGCTGCGGTTGATTCTCTCCTTGCATCGGCTTTAACCTCCGGTCTTGATTTTGCTTCATGATCTCTTCACTTCCTCCTCCTCCTCCTTTATCTTGCTGCATCTCTCGTTTCTCGCTTGGTCTTTGGTTTTGGCTCTATATATGTGTTTTTGTGAAGAAGTACTGTTATGGGTTTTTTGGGCCTTTGGTGGTGCATGCAGGTTTTGAGTGAAGACTGTGCAGCGAGAAGCGTTTCGAAATATAGAGAAGAGAATGAACTCAACGTGTCTGTTTTTGAGTGTTGCGAATCTAAATAGTTGAAAACAAAGGGCGATTATTATGTGACCTTGTGCATGCCCACCCACCACCATATGAAACTAAGTTCTCCTCTCTCAACAATAAATAACAGCAAACGCAAAATCAAGAAATCCATATCCCCTCAAACCCAACCAAATCCCTCAAGATTTTCGCTCCTACTACATATAATCTATAAAGATCGACAGCAAGAAATGGTCAGGGATCACCTGCTTTTACTCGGGAGAGAGAAGATTGTACGGGTGTCGGGAGAGGACAAAGCCAACCCGAGGAGAGGTCTTTATCTGGAGAGAGATTTAAGAGCAATGGATTCGATTAATTCACTCCAAAGAACACTTATTTTGTTTCAGTTTTAGTCCCATCTGACCATCTCTTACCAACCCAAAAAACCCAAAATATCAGTAGTCCATAATTTTCATATAAATGTTAGTTGCAGAAAAATAAAAAGCTTAGACAAGAACAAGAGACAGTGATTAAAGATCTAATCTATCATGTGCGTACGACAGAGGAAGGACCGAAATGATCAGAAAAGAGGCGGCGCGGCCAAAGGTGGTGGTGAATGGAGGTAGTGGCTGACTGTGTCAGAGTTTCAGCTACTCCCTTGTTCTTTCTCCTCCTCCTTTTTCTTGTTCTTTTTCACTTTTCCTTTTATTTCTCTCTCATTCCACTTTGGTTTTTTGTCTACAATCTCCTATTATGTATTATTCTTATTTATTTAATTATTTAATTATTTTTTCCATCTTCTTCTTTCTGTTGCCTTTGACATCATCATATTTTTGCGCCAATTGGCCGCTCATCTTTGATAACTTGGACGTTAAAATGACAGTGGTATCCTTTGCTTATCGGAGTCTCATTCCCATTTCTCTCGGATAAGGTCCATTTGCTGCTTTGTTGCTTCCTTGTAGGCCCAATAAACTAAAACATGGAAAATTACTACCGTCTACATCAAATCAATCAAAATTCCGAAATTGTTAACGGGAAAAAGGAACTGTGGTTTTAATTATATTTTTTAAAACAAAAATTATAATTATTTTTCTATTAGAGTGTGTATTATCAATCACTTCAGATAATTCTTTGTTTCATAATGAACAAGTATTTAGTAGACAACTTAAAAATGAGTAATTAAATCATTTAAAATACCAAAATTTAGGTGTATTAAAACCTTGATTACAGTAAATGATCTTATCTGGTGGTAGTCGAAAGTGCCAAAAGTATAAATTTTTGCCAAGTAACGAACATTTTTTAATTTTCAAAATAAAATCCAGCATATCTGATTGCAATCAGGTGGGGTTATGTTTTTTATTAAATATAAATTATTGAATTTGAAGCAGAAGTGTATTATTGGTCTAAGCCCAGCGATTAGCTTCCCGAGAACATTTGTACACAAAGGGTAGTTTTGACATTTAACTCTTTAAATAAGGGTTTGGTTTGTGAGAGAATGTGGGGTATATTTTCTTACAGCATGGGAGAAGCACGTGCCATGAGGCACGTAACTGAAAAGAGGGATGACGCCCATATCAGTTAGGGGTTACAACTGCTCCTATAGCGCCGCTGCCACTGCTTGATGGACAAACACTAAAAACGTTTCTTCTTATTGTTGTTGTTCTGTAATGTTGTTAATGGTGGGTGGGGGATGATGCTGTGCTACCTTGTACTCGTGGTCCATCATCCCCTGTGTTGTGTTCTTGACCCTTCCACTAATACCCCTGTACGCTACTTATATTCAAAATTGACTTTTGATGATCATGACACTTGTTAAGTTTCAAAAAGTCCTAAGTTTCGAGTCTCTCCGCCCTAAAATGTCATTGCCAATTAAAAAAAGAAAGACTACCCTGCTATATAGTCCACAGGAGCCTATTAAGCTTTCCAAGCATACATATATAAACAGACAAATGGTTCAAATACAAGTAAAATACAAATATTGGGCTTCCAAAACATTATTTTCTGCTCGCAGCAGTATTCAGCCCGGTGGGGTTGGGCCGATCCAGAGAACAATCCCATTATAAAAAATTAGGGTACTACCACCGCGAGCAAAATCATTTAACTGATAAAATGTGTTTTTTCCTTAGAATTTCATAAATAAAATCATTTAAATGACTAGTTATTTTATAGTGAAATCCTGATTCTACGTAGGATCAATTGAAAACAAATAATTAAACTCAATTTCAAAGAAATAACGTTTGTTTTTTTTTTTAAATAAAAAAATTGTTAGTAGATAAAAACACTCGATAACAGAGGAAAAAGGACTCATTTTCCTTCTTAAAAAAAAAAAAAAATCCGATAACACAATTTTGAGGTTAAAGGCAACCGCAAAACAGTAAGAGAGAGATGCAGACCTTCTTCACGAATACCCCATCTCTCGTTTAGTAAGAAATCTTCTTATTCTTAATCGTTTGGTCATGGCTATAAACTGCTCTAAGTAAAATTTTTTCAACAACATCCCATTTTCATAAGGAGGTTTTGCTGTTCCCTCACTAATTTATATGAAGCACAGTATTTGAAAACTTAATACATCCATTGATTTTTCTTAAGAAACAAGATTATAAGAAGGATCTCTTAACTATGAGCTACGAGATAAACCATGCATTCCATTTATTTTGTTTCGCCGGCGTCTCTAATTTAATGAAACTCGACAAAAGAACCAATTAACCAACTTCTTAAAATTATACTTTGCACTAATCCTTTCTCTTCTTAACATCGTCGCTCTCTCCTCCACCGGCTCGCCTCCTCAAATCCACCACATCCTCATCCATCGTCTTCTCTCTTTTATCATCATCACTGTCATCTTTACCAACCAGAGTCTCCTTTACCTTCTGTGTTGTCCCCTTCGCCGCATCCCACGCTCCCTTCACTGTCTGCTTCGCCTTCTCTCCTACAGTACCCACCGTTTCCACCACCTTTATTGTCCCATCTCTTGCCTTATCAGCCGCCGTTCCGGCATACTCTTTTGCCGTCTCCTTCACATTATGTGCAGTGTCCGCCACTTTATCCGTCCCTTCTTTCGCCTTCTGCTTAGTATCATATGCATAATCTTTTGCTTTCTCTTTTGTTTTCTCTGCAGTCTCTGTTGCTCTATGAGCCCCTTCCTTGGTCTTCTCTGCCGCCGATTGAGCCATGCCTTTGGTACTTTCTTTGGTTTCATGAGCATACCCTTTTGCTCTTTCTTTCATTTGCTCTGCGCGGTCTTTTGCCTTTTCTTTAATTTCCTCAGACTGTTCCTTTGCCTGCTCTGCGCGTTCTCTGGCTCTTTCAATGCCTTCCTTTGTAGCTTCTCTGGCTATATCAGTGAAATCCGATGCTCTGTCTCTATTCTCCTCCTCTGCATGTCGACCCTGAAATCAGAAAACAAAATATGGTATGATTCAAGATTGGTATTATGAATTGTTATGCAACGTTTATCATCATGCATACGATCGAGTTATAGTTACCTGGCTATGTTTGGAGGCAGAAGTGAAGCAGACCCGAGAGACTTTACTGGAGGATCCGAGAAGGATAGGACGGGACTGGGGGAAGGTTTTTGAGAGATTAAACATGACTATTTTGGTTATTGAAATGGCAGCCATTGTTGATTCAGAACTTCTTCTTGTTAAATTTTTATGTTTTTCTGTTTATTGCTCCTCATATATATTGCCGGTCCTGCATGCAGGGTATATTATATCACATCAGATATGATGAGATTGAAGAGGAAAGTGCTGTAAGCTTATTTGAGCAACACATAGGCTAGTTGAGTATGCCACGCGTCTGGTAGAGGTTATCGTATCGTATAATCTTGTCGGTTGGCGGTTCTGCCAGTCAACACATGTTAATTGAAATTAGAAACATGGCTCAACACAGGCCCATAGTCAAAGAAAACTTCACACAAGATCGTAAAAAATAAATAGGTTGGGCTCTTGTCCAACCCATGGGCTATCTTTTCGGCTATAGTCTAAATACCACTTTCTCTCTTTTTAAATATGGGAGGGTACAGGACTGGATAGATCTGGGCCGTAGTTTTGCAGCCCATTATTGGAAACAATGCATTTTCTCTGAATTGCTATTTTATCTTCTTGTGCTGGCTTTTGTTCGTGAACAAGAATAGGATGAATAACCATAGAAAACGACATGGTATATACACACTAACTGCCAATTCAGGGCTTTCTGCTTGCAATTGCAGTTTTTTCGACTTGTCTTCTGGTTACCATTCTTTTATCGGAGTTTTAAGAGGTCAATCTGATTGCAATGCTAGAGCAGTTGACCATGGCGAATGTGTGATGGAGAACTTGCAACTCCCATTTTGGTTTCTTTTGTACTTGCATTTCAGATATGAGATGATTAGATTGTGTTGAGAATCCAATGAAGCTTAATTGCTGAGTTGGGTTGGCAGTGAAGATGAAACATAGTACAAGAAAGAGAGAACGGTTTGGTGGGGTATAGCGTATATATTGACCATTGACGAGGTAATGAATGAGTTGAGTGAAGGTATGTTGTTTAGGCATTAGTGTTGTGGATTAAATTGGAGATGACAAAGCGTAACCGGCGGCTTGAATGGACATTTCTGATAGAAAAAGCCATTTTGGTGTGGTGTTCTGTGCAAAATTAGCTCAAAGAGTTGCCATATTTAAACCAAAGGTGGCGCCAAATTTTCAAACTTTGTGCTTCTCTGTCTCAAGCACCTGAATGGTCAGTTGAGTATCCCAAAACCATCTCTCTCCGGCCACTTGTCGCCCTCTTCAATCCATTTGCCACACCCTATTGAATTCCTCATTCGTCTCTTCTATTTTTCTCTTTCATGGCTTTTTCTCTCTCTAAACCGACCCCTGTGCAATTTCTCGACGCGTTCTCTTGCTTTTTCAACACCTGGGCTCCTTCTACTGGCTGCAACTTCTACTCCATGACTATTTCTCACCAGAAAATGAGAACAACCCACATTTACAACAATATAGAAACAGAGTTCTCTCTGATCAACAACACCCCGTCCCACATCCACCCACCCCTAAAGGGCCATTGTCACTACTCACCTCCAATTTGTATTCATTTTCGGTACATGGAGAACCTTTTTTCACCCTTATCCACAAATATCACTTCCAACACCACCACCATTACCACCAATGCTACCAAACCAAATATGAGTTTTTCTCAAAATTCCCCATTCTCCTCTATCTGTGGACCACTGAGCTACCCGTCAACGTCTTCTACTTCATCTCCACCAGATCACAACATTCCACCACCTTTTCAGACCCAAGTCCACACTAGCCAGTTCTCTCCTTTCTATCCTTTCTGGTTCTTACAAAACGGGATTGAAATTCAAAGATCATACCTTTTGCAGCCAAATGGGTTTTCAATAGACCAAGAAAGGAGAGTTCTTGATGCATATAAGACCAAGGTTGCTAGAAGCAAGAGAAGACTAGCACGCCAAAGAAGCCTTATCAAGAATTCTTCTTCTGGTGTTAATTCAGCTCAGACGGATATAAAGAAACCGGCTTTCAATGGTGCTAGTACCAATGTGCAAGATAGCCAAGGCAACATCAACAAAGATCTCTATACATTCTGCACACTAGATAATAAGGTGGGTTTTTGTCTTTGTTTTTTTTTTTTTTTTTTTGTGTCTATGTATATCTATCATGTATAAATTGGACAATTTTATGTTTGGCCGCAGAGACTGAGGGTGTTACTAACGAAGGAGTTGAAGAACAGTGATGTTGGGTCTCTTGGTAGGATCGTACTTCCAAAGGTGAATTCGTGTTGATCAATAGAGCTTTCTAAAGGCCAGTAAACTTGTTTTCAGATTTTGCTTGTTTCGGTTTCTGTTCCTCTCTTTTTCTTCTAGAGATAAAGAAAAGAGGTAAAAATAGCCAACCAATGCCTTTGTTTGACTTGCTCTTGTTGTACATGTAAGATGCTTGTTATATAGACTACCCAATAACTTACATATTCCTGACTTCTCGATTGGTGCACTAAAACAAGAAATGGGAAAAAAGTGAGAGAAGTAATAATTATCATATGTAACAATATTTAGCAATAATAACTATCATTACCAGTTATAATTTTTACGCATTTTCTTGATTGCTTTTCACAGTTTCCTAATAAGATATGGTAATCTCTCTCTGATATCTACTAAAGGTTATCTAATGCGTTTACATGCCTCTTGCATGCCAAAATCCAGAGAGACACAGAGGAAAATCTTCCTATCCTCTCTGAAAAAGAAGGCATCCAAGTTGTTCTCAGAGATGTAAACACTAACCAAGAATGGAGCTTGAAGTTCAAGTAAGCCTTTTACTTATTTTCTTGTACATTTTTTTTCTTTTGAGCTGTCCAATCAATGCCATTTGTTTTCTCCGTGGACGACACAGGTATTGGTCTAACAACAAGAGCAGAATGTATGTTCTTGAAAACACAGGTTGGTGTGAAAGAAAAAAAGAAAAGAAACTCTTTGCTTCTATTATATATATCCTCTATATTATTCAAAGCTCTTTTACATTGTGCAGGAGATTTTGTAAAGCAAAATGGGATGGAGAGTGGAGATTCTCTTACACTTTACGAAGATGAGAGCAAGAATCTCGTGAGTTTATCTTCCCTGTATTTCTGATAAGAGTATTTTAATTAAGTTTATATTCAAAATTAAAAGCTGGATTAAAATTTGGAAAAGGTAGTTTGTTTAGCTATATGACAATGTTGCCCTTGACCTTTTCTATGATGCTGACACATCCCCTTTGGAAGGATTATGAAGGGATAAAGACAGAACAAAATGCTGCTAAAATTGGAAAAATTTACAACTACCTTCTCTTACATCTGAGTTTATGACACACACCCAATTATTTGTCTTGATAATTAAACTGTCTGGCTACTAGCTATGATCCAGCAAGTTCTTCATGCGTTAAGGGCTACGGTTGTATAAATATTCAGCAAGTTCTATTACCTGGTTTAGGCAAAACAAAAACCTCAATTTCAGCCGAAATATATAGAACATAATCTATGTAATCAAAAAGCTTTATGCTAATGCTATATTTAGTAAATTGTAATCCATGTAATAACAGTGACAACATTATCGTGGTTTATCTAAAATGCGTTTGAATAGAGTATATTCGGTTAGAGTATATACGGTTCGTTCTCACTAACGACAAAAGTAATTCATTAATTATGATATGAAATGTAATAGCATCGTAAATTTATTTTGTACTTGCCTTTATTAATCTGTCTATTTCCACTACAACTCATTTATGGTAAAAATAAAAAAAGAAAAGAAAATTATTATGCATTTCCATGAAGCTTGAGTATCTTATTGCTTTCTCCTAATTAACCCTCTAAATCAATTTTCATGCGAGGAATCAGTATTTCTCTATCAAGAAAGTGGAAACACAAGAACCGGAGCCTTTTACAAACCCAAACTACTTGTACATACCTAATGCATACCATGCTAGAGATGAAGAAGAAGCATCTTTTGCATTACTTATAGAACAGCTTAAACATAAAGAACAACAAGAAGAAGCTAACAGTCTCGTCACGTTGTCTATGGATATTGGCTCTTCTTATAGACACAAGGAGGAAGAAAAGAATGGTCGTCTGTTCAACAATGTCACTACCATCGGACGGACTTCAAGTTCAGCTCAAAGTATGGATGATCACTTCATTATTGATGACTGCTATACTGGCCTTGATCTTCTTCCTGAGGTCAATAGGTATAATTTTCAATATGATTAGGTTTTGAATTGGAAACTATCAAGTTAAGTTTATGAAATCAAAATGGAGGAAATAAATGTCTTGATGGCGTAGCTTCAAAGTTAACAAACATGTTTAGTTCTATACTGATAATAGACACCTCATTGTTTATGAACAGGGACTTTTTTCTTTTGCCTTTTGGTTTTAAATTTTCTCTATCATGCAGAATATATTTTTGTAATAGTATATTGAAGTCGTAACGGTAACTCTTAGAGCTAACTTTTACCGTTTTGATGTTATCTCTGTTAACTATATTGTTGAATAATATGGATTTTATAATATGAGGTAATGTGTATAAATATATTTTTATCATATATATTATATTATAAATATATTTAATTACATTACATTCTATTATAGTTTATAAAAAAAGTAGGCGGAAGAGTAGTTTGTCCTTATTCACCTTGTTAGTAAACGACCGGTTCAGTTTGGGAATTTGTTAAAAAACGCGAGACAATTAAGACAAACGACAACAAGGAGCGGTGCGGAACGACTTGTTTATTTGTACATTTAAGGCACGTCAATGACAGGTCATAGGTCATGTGAACATATTAAAAATCAAATTAAAATGCGCTTTATAATTTTAAAATTCCAACATTAACCCTATGAGGAAACATTGATTTTCCGATTTATCCTATTTGATGTTTTTGGGGATAAGCCTGAAAGCCTCCCCAGCTTCACTCCTCTACCGATCTCTGTAACAATGGCAGCAACTGTAACTGCATCAACTCTCTCATCCCTCTCATCTCTTTCTCTCCACTCCAAGCCTCGTCTCTCTTTTGTAAAATCTATTAAATCCTTCTCTCTCTTCCCCAAAACTCCTCAAGTTTTCTCCCTCTCTTCCCGCTTCACCTCAATTACCAGACCCAAATCAAGTGACATTGACACCACGTTCTTCGACAATGTCAACCCTGAAGAAGAAGTCGTTTTTGATCCGCCAAGCCCTCCGGAAGACTATGTTCCCCCGCCTTCCTTCGACGAGGGCCCCATTGAGACCGAGGAAGAAATCGCCGCCGCTTATGAGGAGCTGTACGGACCCGCTTTTAGTGGAGAGACGTTTTTTGGTAACGATGTACATGTAATGGATTCTAAGATAAAAAAGGCAAGTGGGTTTGGTAAAGCGAAGAGGGAGAAACTGAGAGATGGGTTTGAGGAGAGAGTAGTGCAGGTGAGAAGAGTGACTAAGGTGGTTAAGGGAGGGAAACAGTTGCATTTTAGAGCGATTGTTGTGGTCGGTGACAAGAAAGGCCAAGTTGGTGTTGGGGTTGGGAAAGCTAAGGAACTTATTGCCGCTGTGCAGAAATCAGCCATTAATGCAAGAAGGAATATTATTACTGTACCCATGACTAAATATTCGACATTTCCTCACAGGTATCTATGTCAAAATTCTGCTTCAATCTTGTGGCCATCGTTTGATTCTCTGTGTTTTCGTGTGAATTTTGTATTTAATTGTGCATACAATTTATTTGTTGAAGCTATTTATGAAATTAATTTTGTAAAGCCAATTGAAGAATCCAGTTAGTTTTATTCAAGCCACTGCCTTCTACGGTGTTCTCAAGATTTGATCTTGCTTTTAATGTTGATCTGCTTACATTTGAGAGTCTAACTCTTTAATTTGAACTGTTCGTCTTCCTTCTTGTGAATAATAATAAAACTTCATATTACAGACATTGTTTTCAGAATGTACAAATAGCATCCAAATGCATGGCAGGACATTACACCCTTCTGGAATGTAAACATGGGATTTCTAGATTTTAAGAAAAAAGCTTGAGAGCACCGCTGGCTATTATGGAAGATCACCAGAAGTGATATAAGCATTTTGCGTACAGATTGATAAGGTGCTAACTGCTAAATTTTTTAGGGTGGTATTGGTGGCAGCGAGTTTCTTAAGTTCTTTTTTTCGCTTAATTAAGTTTTTTCTGGACGGTTTGGATTCCCATCATTTTCAAAGGTTGTCCTTCACCAACCTAAGCCTTTCCTGTGTGTCTTCCAACTTTGACATGGGCCATTCCTTGGCTTCATGGCATAACTGAGCCAGTTCAATCGATCCTCGATAATGGACAACCCCTGATTTTCATCATCATTTGGATATTTATGCTGATATCGACCTGCGCCAATACAATTTGCTTCTTGCAGAGTCTAGATTTGTATGATTAATACCCAACTTTAGGCTGATAGAGTGAAATTTAAATCGCCACTCTGCTATAAAGCAGTAAGATCCATCCAGACAGATTTGTTATGAATCTATTGGAGTCATTATTTAGATCAATTGTTGTATCCATGACTACCATTTAGCTGTTGAAACCTTAATTGGATGTGAGGGCTTTCATGGTGTTGATGTCATTTTATCAGCACTGGAGGTACTTGTTTATAAAGAGAACATAGAGGAATCGAAACAAAGCTTAGACATGAAACAATTTTTTCAATTATTTGTATATGTATTTATAGAATGCAATTGACAAGAAAATAACTTTTTCATGGACTGGGTCTGTGCACATGCAAACTCTTCTTTCTAGAAACTTGAGCATGGTGGAAATATTGAAGGGGAAATCCTTCAATTCTCGGTCCTGTTTTCCCAACAGTAGTTGAAAACCATATTTCCATTTTAAGAAATGCTGATAAAAATTATGTTGTATTCATATTCCATATTTCTTAGTCACAGGAGCTGGCTTGCATTTGTTTGTGGATTTTTTTCACATAAAATAGCCATTAATCATGATGAGATTAGTAACGGACTAGCTACAAGAAAATATATGCTGTAATTAATCCTTTTTTATAAATAAATGGCAGATCTGATGGAGATTATGGGGCAGCAAAGGTGATGCTTAGACCTGCCTCACCTGGTACTGGAGTGATTGCTGGAGGTGCTGTAAGAATTGTTCTCGAAATGGCTGGTGTGGAGAATGCTTTGGGGAAGCAACTTCGAAGTAAGAATGCTCTCAACAATGCCAGAGCTACAGTTGTTGCAGTGCAAAAGATGAGGCAATTCCGTGATGTTGCTCGTGAACGTGGAATCCCAATGGAAGAACTGTGGAAATGATGGATATAGACGACTTTTTTTTTTCTTTTTTCATTATTCAATGTGCATTGTGTACAAGATGTTTATGTAGGTAAAATCCATGGAACACGAACTGGGTTCAGTCATTTGTTCTTGCTTTTGATGAGCGGAAGTTCTTCAGCTGTTCCTAAGTTCTTTTCAAATTAATGCTGCTTTGATCTTAAAAGCCATTCTTTTATCTATCTTTCTCTTGACCATTTGGCGACTTGAAATTTGTACAAGCGTCATTTCTTTTCGGTGTATTCTTTTTTTTTTTTTTTTTTTCTGAAAAACGAAATTCATTTGCATGTGACTGTGAGCTTACTCAATCGGGCACTGTACATTAATTTGCTTGCAGATGGCTAATTTCTAAAGCATATCGACTTCTTTTTCGACAACTATCCATCTTCTCATATAATAATTCATTGCTGCTGCACTTGAGGACATGAAATTGCATTTGGTTCATTTTGGAAATAGAAATGTGGCTACTACCAAATGCTGGGTCTTGTTAACATTCAAAAGCCAAAATAATACTTAAAAGCATACGTAATTTCAATAGAAATTGAAGGTTATCCAAATAAAAGAACTTGATTTCCCCATAAAGAGAATGATATTTCAAAAATCGTCTCATTCTCAGCCTTAAATCGAACCAACTAATTGGACATAAATACTTGCGAAACTAGGCATTGATGAAAGAAACATTGCTCATTCTGAACTAGTTTCAACTTTAAAATGGTCTTGAACTGAAAATTATTAGAAATCGTAAAATTTTACTGCAATATCTTTTGATGATTCATACATGTGTTTATATTTGTTTGTCTTTTTACCTGTGTAAGATATATATTCCATGTATTTTCTATGTTTACCTGTTATGCTATGTTAGAAGTTGTACTTCAGCTCTAACACACTTATTCTTGACAACCAGACTTTTCAAAATTACCATCTAAGCTTCTGTCAAAAATCAGTACCCATAAAGTATAGTTTGAACCTATAAGATGTATCTAATTCACCGACCTCCGCTGGTAGACATGTGAGTACGCAGACACCCACAAGCGTCCAGCTTCTGCATAACAAAGAGTCTCATTTCCATAACTTCACACATTTATCATGGCTTGCTGATGCAATCATCTCGGTTTCTAGTGAATCAGTCAATGCAGCAATTAGCCCTTTGTGTGCTGGAACTGACCACGTTTTGTTGCTCTCAATTGTATTCCAAAACTCAAGGGACTGCAAAAACAACTCAAGTGATTAGATCCTCAGGAAGGAAGTATCCAGAAAACCACAATAAAAAGGCAAAGTAGGTAAAGCTGGGTAAGGCCTGTAGGCTCATATGCATAATATGATACGCTAGATATACTAGTTAAATATACATTACATCTACTGGCTTGGAGGTCATCTGATGTATGATACAGAAATGAGCAATAAAAATTGCTATTGTAATGCGAATAAAGTCTCAATCAAACAAGTTACCTATTGGGCCATCATTCATATAAAATAAAACAAGCACTTAACCTCAGTGTGATAATCTGAGGACAAGTTTTGCAACCAAAATTAGAGATACAGAACAGACAATTCCAATGCTGCATGCTCCAATTGAGGTAAAGTTTTTATGTCCTCGAAAAATTTCCTTCTTTTTCCAAGTGAAAAAGTAACTAGCAGCAATTATACAGGGTCCGTCTAATAAAGAGCAGAGAGGAATTTTAGAACTAGCGTACAAGTACAAGGTATTATCAGCCTCATCATATTACTAGAAGTAATATTATTTAAGAAGCAATTACCTGGTAACCACCAATCATCAACAGTTGTGAATATCCAGGATGAAAGGCGCATGATTGGAACTTGTTGCCATTTGAAAAAAACTTATGCATGCAACTTCCGCCTGTCACAAGTGACCATATCCTTGCGCTGTCTTCACTAACAGATGCAATATACTCCCCACTCATATCCCAGCAAAGAGAAAGGACTTCTTTGGCATGCCCCTGAAAGCACAAAGAACTTAAAGAACTCATATCCTGGTGAAATACTTGAATCTTAAAGGATTACCTTTATGCTGAATTGGACGCTATGATTATTCTCAACATCAATCACATTGATACTATTTCCAGAAGCAGCAGCTAACAACTTTCCGCATTGAGGCTGGAATCTGACTTGTTTAGTGGCTCCCTGTAGTTGCTCCATAGGAGATTGAGATCAGGTTAGGCAAGATAAATCGCAATAGAATTTTGACTGTTACCATCAACTCTTAAGCAAAAGATTACACTGGAATTGTCATTGTCACTAGAAAGTCTAAAATAGATGATTCAAGAATTGCAAAATAAGGCACAAAGCATGGAATTATCACAGGATTTCCCCCTCTAATTGAGAAAGGTGAAATTTGCTAACCAGAAAAATAAACTGTGCATATGCATCTGCCCGCAAGTGAAAATATACAAGTTGTCTTTCAATTCAAAACCCAAATGGAAGGCAATTAGCAGACACTTGTGAAAAAATAATAATAGAATCAAATAACTATTGTAAGCTTAGTATCTAATTATCATGAATGCAAGTGAAGGTTGAACCTTAAAGACATGTAAGCAAGCACCGCGGTTGACATTCCATAATCTGATCTCATCATTACTGTCACATGAGCAAAGGAGGTCAACCTTTTTTGGATGGAAATCCAATGCCATCACTTGATCAGCATGCCCAAGAAGCTTGAACAGAGATTTGCTAGGCTGCAGTGCACATGAAAAAAATAATCAATGTGCGAGTCACTACACAACTTTAATTTTTTTTTTTTCAAAAAATAAAAGAAGTGAATTAATACTCAAGATGTATAGAATCCAAAACAGAGAAGAAAAAGTATTGCAATGAGCTTAGGCAGGGTGTGGCCAAGCTTGTGATGTGAAATCCTTGTTTTATCCAAGAGTCAGTTGCAAAAGTAAACAGGTAATGGCTGGAATATCAAATAATATTTTTTGAAAATATTCTGCAGAAAAATCACTTCAGTTCCTTGATCTTAATTTCCTTACTAATAGAATAACAGTTAATTGGATGTTAAGCAGAATACAATAATTCCAATAGTAGAAATACAAAAAAAAAAAAGTCAAGTTTCAATTGCTGCCTTTTTCCCTAGAAGTTAGAAGACAGTAGTTCCATAGATTATTATGAGGCAGAAAGTACCATAATTCATGAAACTTAATCACTATAGAATTGATATTCAACCACCTTAAGAATGATGTGACTTTGTTAATTTTATTTTTAAGTTTGCTAGGGTGTACTGCAACTATCTAAAACAACAAAATTCTTAAATGTAATAAGCAGCAAGTCATACCAGGAGTAAGAAGCAACCGTGAAATAGAATTAAAAGAAGTCCACATTTTGCAGAAGGGTAAGGCATTTGAATAACATTCCTACTGGAATGTTTAACTTTAGATACATTCAAGTAACAAGTAAAGCGATATCTTGTAAAATTTAGACAGCAATAATTTTAATCCTTTTAGTGAAAAAATAATCGAATTGTTCTCTGCAAGGATAGCATGGAGATGGTGTTTAATCTTACAATTTCATACACATAACAACAAGGAGTTCATACCAATGATACCCATTAAAAAAGTTGAGATTGAAAAATAAGAAGAATAAGGCGAAAGAAAGCAGAAAAATGAAAAGAAATATTGTTATTCATAGAAACATAACAAGCTATTGAGCCTGTAAAGAAGAAGAAAAAGAATTTAGAAGGAAAAAACAAAACAAAACAAAACAATCAAGCATGAAGGGAAGAGATAAAGTACTATTACTTTTGCTGCATCCCATATTTGCACTGTTCTATCAAAAGATGAAGTGGCAAGTATAGTTGAACTTGGTCTAAACCGAACATCTGTGATTAGAAGAGAATGTCCTTCTGAAGAATTAATAAAATCAAAAGTTTCCATATTCCAAACGAAAACCTGCCAACAGATGATGAAATAAGAGCCAAGTTTGTTGAAATGATTGTGCAAACTACTGAGAGAAAGACTCACTCAAGCCTTTAAGATTGATGATCTAAAAACTACCTTCTTGTCATGTCCAGCGCTGGCTAAAAGTCGGCCATCGGATGAAAAATGACAGCATACTACCTTGCTTTTGCTTGAGCTAAGGCAACCAATCTCTTCAAATTTAAAGCCTACAAGATGATAACTTATCCTCATATAGGTATAGCAAAAATGAAAACCCAAATAAAAACAACGCAAATAGTTAATAGTTTCCTCTTGACCATTCTATATTCTACATATACCTGGTCAAATTTTGGGAATAGAATATATTTATCTAGCCATTGTATCTATTATTAACCATATTAATCATTGATCTATTCCAAGGTATGATCTCGGAATTTCTTCTTCAAAAATCGTGAGAAGACATAGGCTTCAATTCTAAATTTAAAAAGCATGAGACTGTTATATTCCAAATGTTGGGCATTGCAAGAGTCAGAAAATTTAGATAATGAAAAAGGAACTTCTGAAACAATGGCAAAGTACAATAAAACAGACATGTCATTTGTCTTTATGTTATTTATTTTAAATCAAAAACTCTTTTCTTGTTACTAAGGGAGTTTAGCACCAATATTACTTCTAAACTTATCCTTTACATAAGTTATCACAGAACTGCATATAACAGTACTTTCAGCTGATAATTGCAGAAGTAAATGGGTATATTACGGCACTATGGTGAGAAGTTTAAGCATGTTATGGAGAAGAGTCTACAGCTTATAGTCTAACTCTATTACATATGAAAGCATGTCTAGAATTTTGTTTTGTATGAATTTTGAACCTAATCATTGTTATTATTATTTTGGTGGTGTAAGATTATATGTTTTGGTTAATGTGTGATTGAGTGAGGATAATTTGTGTACATAAGGAACCAGAGATCAGATCTTGAAATGTTGGCCAGATATAATAAGGCATAATACTCACTTTCAACTTCTGTAATCAAATAAATGTTACAGTGAGGACATGAGCTAGGAAGTTCAGAGGTGCCAAAACCTTTTGGTCTTGCTAAGGAAATGCGTGATACAGTCTAATGAACATCACTTGCATGGTTCAATGTATATGAATCAGTATACTTGTATGATTTTAGTTGTTCTTATCTTGCAAATTTAGGAAGTTTGACCTTTGTGATCATTTTTACGATGGGCAGTAGAACGGAGTATTAAAGTGCCCAAAGGAGCGTCCTTATTATCATCTTTTTCATCTTCAGTGGACAAAAAGGATTCAACATTTTCATCTACAGCTTTATCAACTTCAGCATTCGCAGAAACCTACGAAATGCACATTCCAGAAAAATGCTAGAATCAGAAGATATAAGCTTCACAAAGAGTTCATATTAACCAGATAAGAAATAGATAAAGAAAACAGCAAACATGATTATATTTTCTCAACCAAACTTATTCGAAGGGCAAGGTTATCATACACCTACCAAACTTTTGGCTCCAGTCCTTGAATATGATTGTCCCCTTTTCTTTCTGCCCTTCTGATCAAAAGTAGGGTATAAGAAAATATATCAGAAAGAACGGACAACAATATCACTGGGGGTCAAAATTGGGAAGTATTCTTATCTAATTTCCTATTAATGACATAGCGATAAAGGTGAATACCTCTGCTGACTGCATCTTCAGACACTGATCATGTTGGTTTCGTTGCTCTTTGGCTTGTCTTATTTGGTCCCTCTTCTAGTTCATCACATGAAATTGACAATCATGAGAAACTTTATAGAAACAACAACAGAAAAATAATAACTTCAAAAACATAAAATATTAACTTCAAAAACATCATTCAATAATTACATCTGATTCTGCATAAGGTTACGGTGATGATAAAGATCTGTAGGTGGATGAGGGGAGTCAGAGGAGACCATGAAGAGTATTTTTGTGTTAAAAGCATTATGCACGACTCCTTTGAGCACAATTATGAGGTAAAACCTTGCAGTCTAAAAAAAACTCATTTCTACAATTTACCATTGAGGGCCACCCAAAAGGTCCCATCTTCAATGTCTGAGGGCCAACTAGAAATTTCCTACATTATTACCTAACTTTTACTAACATTCAAGACAGTTTTGCTCATAACCCAAACCAATATGCTCTAAGGCCTCTTAATCCTGCATTCAACATATACAATATTATATATATTTTATAAAGCTGGGGACATTTCATCTTTCAACTAGACGATGTATCGATCTCAAATTGCTTCCTATATTAAATAAATCACATTTAGTTGTGAAAACTAATATAAGTTTATTCAATGCATGTAATTCTTCAAATGAAATCCATGGAAAAGTTGCAGAATCTCATGTTATGTTCAATCATCTATCTATTCATAACAAGCTGGCCAACTATCAGACGATTGCTAGGTAAAGGGACCTAGAATTGTTTGAGTCCTTCACCAAAAGCAATACTTTCCATTCAGGGTCAACTTTTATGTGAGAATACATTTGTATGCACTCACATTCTCATCTTTTCCATCATTTTAAAGTGAAAAATTCTTTATTTGAACATACATGGGATACTCCTAGTTACAGATGCATAATCTCCAGAGTATTACTGATCCAGCCAATGGGATGCATTCAAAAAAATTTCTCGGGAATAACCTTTTATTTTAAAATAGAATCTTTATTGTTGATCAGCATTTGATGTGAAGAATGCGAATCTTTATTTTTCACTAGTATATGATGCGAAGAATGCTTCTCTGATACCCCTAAAAAAAAAAAAGTATTTCAAAGGGCTAACTAGATGACAATAGATTATGTTCACTAACCTGTGCATCTTTCCCATTCAAATTACTCCTAGGAAATTTCAGATTTCGGCCATCAAATTTAGCAGAGTTTCCAGGCAAAGGAGATGTCAGGTTTCCAGATGACAATGCTAGAGATTGAACTAATACATTGCGTTGGTGTTGCTCTGTCAATGTCAGAAACTGTTGTGGATGGTTTGGTGTCTGCATAAGTGGGTTTAAAAGCAACCTACTTGAATTGGCTTCTTTATTCATCCCTGCAGAGAAAAGAGTTAGGTGTCAGCATCTACATATAGAAAATTATCATGGCAGAAAAAACTGTGTTGTTATTTGTAAGTCGATTTAATTATGTCTGTTGTGTCAAGCCGAAGTCAGAAAATGAAAAGTGCAACTTCATTGATCATCACATATGTGGAGATAATACTGGAAAATTTTATTTCACCGAAAACTTGTGGGCACATGCAAAGATAATTGAACCTTGAGATCATCACATATGCAAAGATAAACTAATTAGTGCTCAAAAAGTTTTATTTGACTGAAAACTATTTGTGGGTGTAACAACCAAATCCTTTAAATTTAAAGCAGAAAATTTATCAGATTAAACATGCATTCAAAGCCTGGGTTGACAAATTTTTAACCAAAATTCAGTTTGATTAGCTTGCTGCCCTGACTTTAATATCAGATGGTGCCAGGATCGAACAAACAAGTACCACTATATATATCAAATTTACATCAGAAAACATACACCTCAATAGATTATCTAAGGAAGAAGATCAAACAGATACCGCTATATATATCACATTTACTTCGGAAAACATACACCTCAATTAATTATCTAAAGCATAAGGCAACTGTACTTACTCAGCTTTGTAGTTGTTCCAAATAAATCATTGTCTGAACTTGCAATTTTTCCAGAGGAAGAATGTAAAAGCTAAAAAGTGGGATCCTACTAACCTATATCACAGGAATTAGTTGTTGGGAATGTGCCCCTTAGTCTGAAGAAGGTAGTGTCCATAGGTTTAGCTCCATCACAACTATTGCCGATTCTGTTCTGCTGCACAAAAGCAAAGTGTTTAAACTTCATTCAAACTTTAGCAATTTGGAATACTAATTGAGAATTTATAGATTATTCTACTCTTACAACTAGTTGTTGAACATGATTCTGAATTTCCTGCTGAGGATAGCTGAAATATACAAAGGCGTTAGGAAAAATGCAAGGGGACACTGATCTACATATGCAATTGTCTTAATGTAGGCCATTAACAGTAATGAAATTCTATTACAACTAAAAGTGGGCTCTGCATTGGCACGGGACGTGCCAAAAATGAAAACAGAAGGCAGGAAACCACCTATTACATGAAGTCTTTAATACACCATATAAATGTCCTGGAAATACCTTTTCCTTGTTGCAGCTGACTTTGACAGATCAAATTTATTACCAGGAAGAAGCTGTAAATTTTGATTAAATGTTCTAATAGGATACCGGAGATGCCGCTCTTCTCCATACATTCTTGCAGTCAAAGAGCAAGCAGGAAGTTGCCTCATCTTAGAGTTAGGGCCAACAGGAAATTGTCCAGGCCTCTGCTGATTTACACTCAATTGTGGCACAATGGGGAGGACTTTCTGTAGCTCATTCTGCATCATTTGTCCTTCCTGAAAATCACATAAAAGGAATGGACCTTGGATATGCCATCTTTATATTCAAGCAAACATGAAAATGCTTGTCATTCAACAAATTATCACCTTAACAGAGAAATTGGCCTTGGCCTTGGCCTCCTGGTGCTCAAGTTGCTTAGAGGCATACAAATCATAAAATAATGTCCACCATTCGTGTAAAAACCCATCAATCGCTGAAAACAAGAGACATATTCAAATCACTAATCAACAACTTGTTATAGAGAAAAGGAATAAACTATAGGGCTCAAGTTAACATGCCAGAGGGGAAAACTAATAAAATTCACCAGGAATTCCCAAGCCAATTGGGGTAACATTTTACAACATAAAGAACATGAAGAGCACATCGATTTCTACTTAACATCTTGTGCATCAATTGTGATATGAAACAGAATTAATTAACAAACAAAAATAAAAGGAAAAAAAAAAAAAAGAAGGAAAGAAAAAGATTAAGCAAAAGCGCATACCAACAGGATTTGCACCAACATTTGCTTCTTTTTGGAAAATTGCAGCAGTGTTATGCAACTTCCTTTTCACCAAATAATCATGCACGTACAAATTAAGCCTAGAATCCCAAAATTAAAAGGAAAGAAAAAACGAAAGTTAAAAATTGCACATACTTTAAAAGAAGATTAAGGGGAGGAGAAGAAAAGAAAAAAAAAATAAAAAAGAAAGGAAAGAAAAGAAAACAAAGACTAGAGCGACATTGAAGCAAATAGACTAACATCTTTTCAGCATCCCAAAGATCATATTCATCTGAGGCCATAATCATCTACCACCAAAATTATCCTTCAACTTCAACGCTACAAAGCCAACCAAAGCAAGGAGAGTAATAATTTTAGTGATTTTACGTATATAGTTACGCTTATATATTTATATGTGTGTGTGTGTGAGTGAGAGAGAGAGAGAGAAAAAAAAACAAGAAAGCCCAGATAGGGATTATGCACAGAAAGAATTGAAGAGTAAAATCCACATGGGGTTTCGAAAAAAGAAACATTTGGAGGCAACAGAGACAGAGAAGACGATACCTGACCAGTACTAGCTAAAGCAGCAAGTGACAGTGCCATGCAAAAGAAGAGCGAACGAAAAGGGACAAACAAACTTATTTGGCTTTTTCTGGAGGGACAGATTACGGAGAGAGGTTAGGCGGATGCTTATATACAGTAGCCTACTGGGCTGCCTTGGAGAAAGAGGTGCACCTGCACCATAACCAGTACAGATGTAGCATACGGACGTTGTGAGTTTCAGTTACTGGAAAATTGTTAATGTAATCTTGCCAAATCATATATGAGGACGTTATTGTCTTTTTCACTTTTTTTTTTTTTTTTTAAGCTTAACAATTCATTAACGATTAAAAGATTTATTATCTGAAAAACCATATTTTAAAAATTATTAAAAAGAAATTAAACAAAATAAAAAATGATAGAGATAGGCAGTCTTTGTATAAAAAATATTCCACAAATTCTCAATTTAAGTATGAGAGGAAATACTCTGTCTATAATTCATATGTTTATTTTCATATGATTGTTTTCCTTTTTAGAAAGTAGTAATTTTTTTTTTAATTTTATATTTTCTCATCAGTTAATATGCATCTTTATGGACAAATATACTCCTACGTACTACTTGAAACTTCAAAAAAATAACCAGCTAAAATATTGACTTTTCATATTCCTAGTTTGGGAAAATTTGTATAAGTATATTAACAAACACTAAACAAATATTATAATTTTAACCATATTAATTACATTTTTTAATGTGTAAAACCCTTTTTTTTCTGAGAAAAAAGCATGCATCACAATTGAAATTAGGAAAAAAAGAAGAAATTGCCCGTTTGATGCAAATGGATACATCTTATGTAGTTAGCAATTTGATTTGACAAATATCCCATTTAAGTTTTCCGATTTTTCCAACTTGAGCTTAGCTGCAGAGCTGCAGCTATTAAAGAATTCAGGTTGGCCAACCCAACTCATAAACGCTAAATAATTATTTGAATTTACCTACCAAATTTGAATGATCCACTGTTAAAATTTCATTCCTCTCTTTTCTGTGTTTTCGGCTCCTATGATTCAGTCCCATAATGGCCCAATCAACTTATCACGTTCAACTCATAACAAGTTCATTGCTGGCATTGGTAAGGCCCATCGTTTTCAAGTTTTTGGCCCAATCTCATACCACCATCAGACCAAATGTAATCAGAACATTTATACAAATTTCAATGCCCAAATAAAAAGAATAAAGAATAAAAGAAAGCATCCTGCTCTCTCCAGCTCTAGGAACATCCTAAAAATGCCAGCAGTTAGATGGCATCTATTTGAGATGATACCTGGATTGTTTCACACACTTCTTCGAGTCACTGATATTGTACTTTTTTAAGGAATATAGATCTTTACTTTGTTCATCAGCCTAGAAAGCATTTCTCTTAGGAGAAAAGCATTATAAAATCAACCTTTTTCTTTCTTTGCCTCTCTGATACAAACAGTGACCTGAATTGAGAAGCAAAATATCCAATGACCATGAATATGAAAATGAAGAAGTTAGGCATCTTTTCTTATACAGAGATAAGAATGGCATCCAAAGAGGAATAAAAAACATGGCAAGAGCCCTATATACAGAAGGTTTTCCCAAAATTTTGAAATCATTGTGAAAAGAGATGAAGTTCCTGCTTCAATTGCCTTGTTGTTCGTGTTTCTGTTTCATCAAGTCCAAAAAAGGAAAACACAGAGAGAAGGAAGGAAAAAGTGACTGACATTAGCAATTATGTCTGCCAAGATTTCCTCATGCATGGATGACTGGGATCAATGGTGTTCCTTCCCTGTTCTTTTAATTTCTTCTTTTCTTTATGGATGAATGTATCACATATTACAATCTGCTTTTCAGTTCAATTGTCGTGAAATAAAGTTGCTCTTTACTCCATAAACATATTAAGCAAAATCCCATCTTCTCTTACTTCCTATGATCATTTGGTACCAAGTCCATTTATCGCATTTGATGTTCAACTGAAACCAGACCAATCTGAGAAAGAAACCTGCATGGGAAATTCAACAACTTCACTTTAGAATGCATATAAATTTAGAGTGTGCCCATCAGCCATATTTGTATGTGATTATGCTCATTTAATTTTTCTCTTTAATAAATATGCAAATCAAATGCATCCTTCCATTTCCATAAAAAAATTCTTAATAAATAATAAGATAAACCAAATTTCTAGTTCTTATATTTCTTTACTTTAAGTTACAATT
Organism: Jatropha podagrica; assembly: GCA_947857235.1. Classification (NCBI taxonomy): domain Eukaryota; kingdom Viridiplantae; phylum Streptophyta; class Magnoliopsida; order Malpighiales; family Euphorbiaceae; genus Jatropha; species Jatropha podagrica. The sequence goes on along the minus strand of CANUEP010037336.1, from coordinate 6,818 downwards.
TATGCCATATATGGGCATAACAGAATCATATGCACATCTAATTGCCCCGCAGACACTTTAGAAGCAGAAACAAGATGAACCCAAGTGAAACATGAAACTCCAGACTTATTAAACAACTGAACTACCATTTAAAAATTACATGAAATCAACAAATCACCAAGGCAAAATTAGAAAAAGGGACATGCAGAACATAGACATCCTCATTTGGTTCCTCAATTGCCCCAAACAAATAACAAATACCATTTAAAGATGATGATGTTGTAAGCTCCATCCATGCAATTAATGGAAAACATCAGATCAAAGGCTTCATACTGTAGATAAAAAAGTGGTAGCTTGGGCTGTATTGTGATTGCCTTAATATTTTTTCTTTCAATTTAAAAACCTAATTAAGGACATTTATATTCTGGGAAGCCACCTACAGTGACTTGCTTAGAAAACACAAGGCAGTTCAAAACTTAGAATGATTGGGTGATAGGGCCATCGAAAACCTAGCATATTAACATGTCATTTTGCCGCTACAATAACAAAGATTAAGATGAAAATTTGTAGTGCTATAAGTATTCATAACCTAGACATGGTTCATACAGTAAAGAAATTAGACATGAAGATCTAGCATGTTAATAATTTTGTGAGGGGCCAAAATCATGCCTCTCAGCTCCAGGAAGATTTTATTCTTTTCGATGACATTGTCATATTGTTCTCAACAACTTACAGATCCAATACTTAGCACCATCCCTAAAATAGATAAAGCAGTAAAATCAGATTCATTCACTGCCAGAATTGTGCTTCCGCCTTCTAACTTAATAAACATGAAGAGCTAGACATGGTTCATACAGTAAAGAAATTAGATATGAAGATCTAGCATGTTAATAATTTTGTGTGTGTCCAAAATCATGCCTCTCAGCTCCAGGAAGATTTTATTCTTTTCAATGACATTGTCGTATTGTTCTCAACAACTTACAGATCCAATACTTAGGACCATCCGTAAAATAGATAAAGCAGTAAAATCAGATTCATTCACTGCCAGAATTGTGCTTCCGCCTTCTAACTTAAAAAACATATATGACCAAAGTGAAGTATAATAATATAATAGTGCCAAGAATCATAGAGAAAAAAAAAAAAAAAAAGGAGAATACAAAATCCTCTCCAACTTAACCAGATAGGGAAAAATGTCAGCACTGCGAACAATCAAATTTGATCCTAACTCATTCATCAAACAGTAGATATAAAGTTGAAACTAGTACTAAGATATGACACCGAAAATCAAGCATAGAATGGATTCATAAAAATTCTAAATCGGCCCTCTTTGAATTATTTTGGTTACGCGGTCAACGTAAACTAGAAACTAACAACACCAATAGAACTTAAACAATCAAAGAACATATACATAAAGAGCAAACGAAACTCCGAAAACTCATTAATACCATACATGAAACCAAAACGGAACTAACAATTTAAAGTGTTTTTATAAACCAACAATAACCCATGTTCAATTGACACAGTTAGTCAAAAATACTTTACCAGCTAAGAAGGAAGAAGAGGAAAGCAGCGATCAGAAAAAGAAATCCAACATGAAGAATCAATGAATAGTCACTTGAAGAGAAGGCCAAGCCAAGCATAACAGCAAGGCATACACCCAGCATCAGAAACACTGATTTTAGCGTATTCCATGTAGGACCCTGAGAAACATCATTAAACAGAACAGAAAAAAGATGAGTCTTTGCGGAAGTGTATTCCATTTAGATACACAGGCACACTACTATCAGATTAAGAAGTAGCACTAACATTAACGCCTGGAGCTAGCGCTCCCAATAAGACTGCTTCTGCCGATGATATGTCCGATCGCCGCTTTTTCTCCATCTTTCTTCGCTTTTAGATCCGCCAGGTGACTTCAGAAGAATAGAGCGGGTCAATGGATAAGAGAAGACCGAAGACGAAAGGATGCTGAATTGGGTCACCACTTGGGCCTATTTGGACTCAATGGGTTCTAAATAAAGGAACCGTCAGAATTAGATAGTGGGCTGACTACGAACAGAAGGCCCAATTGGGCCATCGTTTGGGCCTCCACGTAATTATTCTGCCAGGTCAACCATAGCCACATTATTAGCCACATCGTCCTTATATCAACGTATAAGCCACATAAGCCATTTGGCCATGTCATTGACAACATGGCACTCAACGACACATCATCCGTTCCGTAATCCACATCATCAGATGAGCCACATCACTAGAAGACACATGTCAGCCAAAGGGCTCAAGTCACCATACGCCACGTAATGCAAAAGCCACGTCACCTTGAGGCCTTAGATGCCAGGTCACCACATCAGTGTCACATCACTACTCTGCAACGACGTCAGAAACTATAACGTTAGCAAAATTCGCTAGGTCACAGGGCCACGTCTTCCAACCTGCTGATGTAGCAGCCACTTTGTACAGTCGTCACAACATAAGCAATCGAGACCACATCATCTCTGTGCCATTTCAACATATGACACGTAATCCGCCAGGGCCACATCATTCCTTTGCCATGTCAGCCTACGTCTCGTTAGCAATATTGGCCACATCATCCTGACGCCAAGTACCACAGCCACATCAGCTATTTGACCATGTCATTTGACAGCATAGCTTGCATACATCATCCCATTTGCCAAGTCCGCAAGCCTTGCTACATCATCCCAGTCCATGTCACCATAAGCCACATAAGCTATCTTCCCTTGTCATTGGACTATGTGGCATCCATCAGACACATTAACAAATTCCATGTCACCATCTCATAGCCGTATAAGAAACATGCTTTTCTGCCACATCAGCAGGACGTTGCCATGTCACAGATAACCACGTAACCCGCTTTTCCGCATCATCTTCTCTGCAACGCGAACCTCCTACGTCATTGTAAGCCATATCAGCGGTCTTCCATGCCATTAACTAACGTGGCTTTCAATGGACACATCAGCTAACCTCGCTTAGTATTCTTAATGATGTCACCTATTATCAAGCAACACATTAGCAATCTTGCCTCATGACATCAGTCTAACTTAGCACGTCAAAAGAAGAGACACGTTCGTTTTGCCACGTCGTTGAATCTCTGGGCCGCTTCTGCCACGTAAGCTTCCCCATGGCCCGTCTGCCCGAGAGCTTGATCGTCGTCCCGTCGGCTACATCCGCAGATGAATCACTGATTTAGAGCTAAACGTAAAGACTTCATTTTGATCGCTGTCCCCGATACTGAATGTTTTGGATCAACCGGTTCATAAATGGGCAGCTGAAACACCTGGCACAAATTAGGGTTACGCCGTGGGCATTTGCTAGGTTTGTCTCAAAAAAGACGTTGTTTCTGCACGTAAATGGACTTTTTTTTTTCCGGAACTCTGAATATTGCTACAAGAGATGTATTTAATCGTGCATCACGAAAATAAACAAATTGAAAGAACAGTAAAACAAGAAGAACAATCTTTAAATCGAAACACTGTTGGAAATGCCAGGCCTGAAAGTCCCGCATTGCTTGTTTGTCAGAATATAATATAACAAAATGATTTGGAACAAGATGGTCCACAGTTCAGACAATCAGATTCAGATGATGAAAGGCAACTACAGCCAGTTCGATTTCGTAGTGTTAATTCCGAAAGGACTAAAATAAGAACATAAAAAAGGACACATGCTGAATTTGGATTAGATGGTTGATGCTATAATTCAAAATGGAAGTTAATTACACGATCATTGATTAATACACAGCAGAAAATTTTCTATAGACTTTCTTTTCTTAGGCTCTTCTTTCGAATTCTGACTCTATCATACGATATATGTACAAATTATACATTCCTACTAAAAGACAAGTAAACTTCTGTAAATGAACATTTAAGGCAGGACTAGATCATTTTGTGATGGATGAAGTTCCATGAAAGACATGCAGCTACACCTACAGCTACATGGAATGCTCATATTTGACCCTCTTCCGTATGAATTTCTAACTTCCCATATACGTGGGACCTCTCAATGCAGGATCTTGCTGGAGCAGCCATTCTTTCTCCTTTAGATACTGCAAAAGAGGCTCTGGCTCAGTCACAGCACCGCACCCGTAAGGGCTTGGTCTTTGATAACCATGATAGAGCTTCTCCCTTCTATGTTCAACAGCAGTATAAGCAGGTTGATAACCCGAGTAAAATGGTGGGTTCTCCTGATACATCAATGGGCTACTAGCCAAAGGAGCTCCCAATTGATCAAAAACACCAGACCTGGACATGTCATGACCATAAAAATTTCCATTGTTTGCAGCAGCAAATGGATGTGCTGACCATGCATGACTAGGAGTCCACTCAAGATTATGATTTTCCCTGTACTGGCGAAGCCATTCTGAAGAAGTCATTCGACGCAATGGTGGATAACCATCTGTGAAAGCTGGAATACCAATACCATAATCAATTGGCTGATGAGAACCTCTCCAATTTGAATATCCATTCACTTGTGATACATCAAAGGAATCGTTTGTTCTGCTGATGTTTCCTGAGCTACTGTAGTCGGAGAATGTGGACTGATTGCCAGATAGCCAACTAGCATCATCAGGAAGAAATGGAGCAGACGGCAGTGGAGCTGAATAAGCAGGAGAAGAGTTATGCATTGTCGCAGATTCATACCTGGAACTGATTGCAGATTTCTCAGCATCACTGATGGAGAGATCATTCAAGAACGTAGATGCTATTTCCTCAATAGGAGGCATGCTAGGTTTATTCAGATCTCTTTTACCTTTTGCTCTATCATTGCTCAAACTTACTCTATTGAGGACCCAAGCATTGAGCGAAGGTGGTCCAGAAGATATTGAAGTGCTGAAAGAGGGAACCCCAGAAGAGATAGAGGCTTCTGAAAATGGATGCGCTACCATATCCTTTACAAGAGGCTCCCGATGTTGAAATGGCTCGTTGCGCCTGAAATTAGTGAGATCAGAATGGAATGTTGAAGGATTTCCCTGGGCCTGATTTTGAGCTATTAGCAGTGAAGTAGCACGTCGCAGGCATTCATCAGCAGGTACAATCTGGTCCACTGCATCTGCTGAAGTTGTTTGATCAATAGTAGTGATTACACTGTAAAGTGGTGCAGAGTTGTGTCTTGTGAGAGGCTTGAAGAGAATGACTTCTTCCTCCTCCATTGCAAGAGATTTGCTAATCAGTTGGGAGTCATTCGGTTTCTCCTCAATTTTGTCAGATTCTTCTGTCATTTCCTGAATATTCTGATGAGACTCATTCACTTCGACAACAGAACTAGGGGACTCCGTATTTTCTAATTCTTTCATGTATGGATATTTATTTGATTCTGCTGCATAAAAGTTTCTTCCAGATTTATCATAGAAAATCCACTTCTGGTTATTGCTTGATCTATCTGCAATCTTGATTGCAACATTAATAATGCGGTGAGCTCGATACTCAGCTCCACATTTATAACTGTATGCATGTCCCCAATGAGTTGAAAAATCTAATGATGCATGAGAACTAGCTAATGGTGCAAAGCCCCTCAACTCGTAATCTTCCCAAAGAGCAACGCTAACCAGAGGCTTGACTGCACCCATAATATCAAACCGCTTTAGGAGTTCAAGAAAAGTACCAAAGAAGTAAGACATAGCACTTGTGCTTTTCTTATTAGATCCATATATTTCTGCGTCATCAAGACTGCACTCTAACCACTCCAAAAAAACGAGCAAAGCTGGTAAGATAGGACAAGAGCCCAAGATATTTGCCTTCAAACATCTATTGACAAGGCGTCCCATAAAAATGAATGTAGCAGTCAATGCATCACTTGTCAACTCAGGCTGTTGTCTACCATTTCTGTTCTTTGAATCTCTTGCTTCTGGGCTGTTTATTAGATTCTCAATGACAAATATGAATATAGAGACAACTTGAAGAGTTCGGAAGGGGCCACTTCTAGCTGAATCCATATGCTGATAAGACTCCATTGCAAGATTTAGTTTTTCATCATCTAGAGCCATCAATGCATCCAGTTCCTTTATAGTAGATGCGAAAGTGAAAGGGAAGTCCTCTAAACTGCCTCCCATTAAAAATGCAGAAATATCAGAAGATGAGTATAACCTTTGTTTGAAGTTTTTAAATCTAAAATTTACAACATCAAGAATGCATAGGAAGGGGGAAAAAAAAAAGAAAGAGTTCATAACAAGCATTGAACAAACACCGAGTATATCACAGTCAACCTCATGTAGTTAGATTATCAAGTATTGTTTTATTGGCAAATTGTAGAAAAAATATAACCAAAATATGCTATCAAATCCTCGTGTCAAAAAAAGCTTGCTCCAACCAAAACTCAGTCTTGACATCCAGCTCAACTCTTGCAATACTGGCAAACATTACAATCTGTAGAGATAACTACTCGCTACAAGCTATGTGCTCTAGTGAATGTAATCGGTCATCGCTAGCCATTAGAAGACTATATATAGACAAAGGCACAACATAAATGAAACTTAACATAAATAAAAAATAAACATAATGAAACTTAAACTTCCACAACATAACTAAATGCCAAAGGACCTAGCTTTTTTTCTTTTTTTCCTTTTTTTGGGGGGAAGGGGGGGGGGGGGGGGGGGGGGCGGGGTTTGGTTTTGGGTTAACAGGGTTTTTTTAAAAAAAAAAATTTAAATAAAATTAAAAAAGGCCAAAAAATTTTTTTCCCTTTTCCCACAATTTAACCTTTAAACCGCTGTCAAATTCCATAATATATGTTTTAAATTTTTATTTTTTAATTATTCAAAAATTTATTTGATGAAAGATGAAAAATGATATTCATGAGGGTATCTTTTTTGCATGCAATGTAACTAAACT
>CANUEP010037185.1:0-17116 GCA_947857235.1 Jatropha podagrica | reverse complement strand
GGCAAGTTAATTTTTAGTGGAAACTCTTGCGAAATTTTCGTAGGAATTTCTTTAACATTATTTCTATATAAAAAAAAAAGAACACAAAACAAAATGTAAATTACTTGCCTCCTTATGGAAATTTAACCACTTCTAATTTGGAATCTAGCTTTAATAAGTGACATAAGACGGTGCTCCGGCACCGAATGTGGCATCCGTCGTCTGGTTCTTCGGGATTGGCCGGTGGGTGTTACATTAGGCCCTATAGATAAGGTTTATCCTAAAACTAAACATATTCTCTTCCTCCATCCCTCCACACTCCAAGTTAGCTCCCTTATAGTATCAGAACCTAATTTCTATAGGTGCTAGGTAAGGTTATTAAATACTTAAAGATTAATTATTAGATATAAGATATAAAAATCTACACATTAAGCTATTAGTAATTGTGATTACGAAGCTACTGGATTATTGTTGGTCAGCTGGTATAAGCGTTGGTCAGCTGTATATTTGGTGGTCCAGCAAAGGTGGTCCCAGTAATCAATAATCTCAAATTATAATTATTAATTAGCAAGATAAGTAGATTACTAAATCTTCTTTCTAATAATAAGTCTTTTTGAATATTAATGACCCTAGTTCTAGCTTCAGTGATTTGAATACTTAAGAAATGAATATCGCTTATGTGGAAAATCAGCTGCATAATTGGTTTATCCCAAAATATGATGTTAACACTATTTACAAAATTGGTTCTTTTGATTTTCTTTCTGACTATTCAATTAAACAAACTGAACAATCTATTTCATTAAGTCATGTGCATGAAAATATTTAATTACTTTCTCCATAAACCATTTTAAAGCATAAGGAAAAATACGAATTTTTACATATAGGCATGGTTCAAGTTGCAATTAAACTTTTATTTTGAGTCGATTCAGATATTTTTGTTTTTGCCTGTTTACGAGATGCAAGACATTTAAGTTTTTCAAACTCTCTTTTCGCTATGATTGAATCTAATTTAGCTAATTGTCCTATCTATTTTAATTGCTATCTAAACTTTTATTTGTCTCTTTATGACCCAAATATCCTAGATGCTTTGACTTTAACAATAAATAAAAAAAATATGAACTTTGCAGATAATACTATGTCTATAGTAGTTATATATAGAATATACTACAAAGTTATGACAACTACCCTAGATCCTAGATGTAGACACACTTTGACTAGGAATGAAACAATTATTTTTTAAGCTAATGCCCAACATTCAAAAGTTCACACCCCTAAAAGGTTAAAGTGGCACAAACTCACCCAAGAAAATTCATGGGATCTCTAAGAAATTAATCACCTAGTATCTGTTGAGAATATTTCTACTTCGTCTAGTATTATGGAAGATACCGATGAAAGTATTCATATTCAATTGCTTCCTTTAGAAAATCTCATTAGACGAGTATTTAGTTACGATAACACTTGATTATCTTCATCTACCCGAATGCCAAATATCCAATTACAAAGTGTAGACTTTAATAGATCCATGACTAGACCCATATATCAAGAAGTAGAACAAATGGTTAACTCTTTACCCTCTTCTCCTGCCAGATCTTTGTCTCTCACAAGATCTGCAATGGAATACATACCTCAATTAAAAGTTATTAGTGAAAATGAATTTTCAATTAACAAAGAATTTCTTAAGAAAGAAATGACTAGTGATTATTATTTAGATAAGTGTCATTGGTTTTTTGAAAATTATTCGAAAGAAAAGAGACATCAAATTAGAGAGATATATTATAGTTACATGAATCAGTATAAAGTTAATATTCCTTTCTTCCAGTGGTTTTCTATTTATTCTATTGAGAATAATATAGAATATCGTTTTCAAGAAGTACTAGTTAATCAAAAGGTAACTAAAGAATGGATAACTACATCATGTCGTTACATCTGTTCATCCTCCTTTATAAGAAATTAAATTTGGCCATCAACATTAGATAGTTATAGGTTCTCATTTTAAGATGATAAATATAGTAGATGACGATAAGAAGAATCCTACATAAAAAGATATTAAAAATGTTCAATTTCAAAACAATTACACAAATCAAATACTCAATAGAATAGCGTCACAATCAGATAAATTAGAAATTCAAACTCCAGTATCTTATAATTCTCCTATACAAAGACCCTTGCCGATTACTAAACTAAAAATTCTAGTATTTAAGCCCCGTGTAACGCCCCAAAATTTCGGATCTTAAAATGGTATTATTTGAATGGGTCATGAATGGTATCATCGGAGAGAGAAATAATATTTATTTCGATCCGATGATGATATTAAGCATAATTAATATTTGTGGAGTTAATTAGATTTTATGTGATTGATCTTAATTAATTAAAGTTAAGATATAAATCTTCATGACAAAGTAAGTAATACATTATTGGTGAATAGTAGATTATCGGTCTATGAATAGTAACATCGGTCCAGAACTTTGTATTATTTTTGTCCAAAAAAATTACTATTGATGCTTAATATTTTATTTAATATTTTTGGAGTATGTTTATATGATTTAAGTGGTGAAAAATATTTCATGAATATTTTTGGAGAATTTAAGTATTTGATGAATAGTGTTTTCAAGTGTAGTGTATTAAGGAAAATTGAGGAATTATTTTTATGGAGTTAAATTAATTAATTGGTGGAGTTTAATAATATTTGGAAAAGAATTATTCAATGGATATTTAAAAGAGCTTGGGATTTATTGTATTGAATTGGAGTTTTGGGGTTTAGAGGAATTAATATTGGAAGTGTTTATGTTTTTTTTTGTATGGCAAGTAAATTTTTAGGGAAAACTCTTGCGAATTTTATCGTAGGAATTTCCTTGAATATTATTTTTAAATTTTAATACTTGCCTCCTTGTGAAAATTTAGCCACTTCTAACATATGATCTAGAGTAATAAGTGAGATAAGACGGTGCCTTGACAGTAAATGTGACATTCGTCGTTTGGTCCTTCGGGATTGGGCGGCGGGTGTTACATTTATTGGTATCAGAGCATAGATTTAAGCGATTCTAGGATTTGCGATTTGGTGTGAGAGTTTATCTAATTGGAGTAAGTATATAAGTGATTTAAGTTAAATACATGCCGTAAAAGCTCCATAAGTAATATGACTCTGAAGGGCATCTGTAATGAATCTTAATTGGATATAGAATCTAGACAGATGTTTTGGATTATGATGGTTTTATGACCTACTATTGGAGAGCAATATCATAATAGGTATTATGTGTAAAGGTTGTTATTGATGATTCTTAATTATATCCTTTCAGATGGTTTAAAAGAGTTAGTCTTTGGAGAATTTTAATAGTTAAGGATAGAGTTTGAGGTGTTATTAGGAATGATTTCCATGTACTTTGAGTATGTTTGATATTTGATTTGAAATTATGAATTTTGACTTTGGAATTGATTTGCATTTATAACATAGATAGCATAAAGGTGCTAAAGAAATTTTATTTAACTAGATTTTAAAGAAGTGCATCTTTTTACTTTGTTATCAAATGATTGATTTTTGTTATGAAAATTTTCCTTCTTTAATATTTGGATATAAGAAAATTTGATTTTCAAGTATGGTTTTAAAATATTTTTGAAGATCAAAAGGGTTGTTGCGCAAATGGAAATGAATTTAAATGTATTTGATTCATCTAGTCATGAAAGTTTTATGATTTATAAATTTATTATCTGTTGAGATGACATTTGAATGCAATATGAGCATATGTACATGTGTACCCGGTGAAGGATATGTGGAAAAATAATTTGTAGGATTTCCAAGTGAATATTATATATAATTTGAATTTGGGAATATTAAATTTTATATAATTAGAGTATGATTTTAGTATAAGAATTTTGATGAGAAACACATGAATTTTGAATATGTGATTATTATGGTTATAAGGAGAAATACTTACTTGATGAAATGGAAAGAATGTGTAGAGTATTCAGATGAGTGTAATTTATAGGATATAAATGATGTATACCTTGGGGTGATTTACTTTGGATATGATAAATGATCACTATTTTTTAGAAAAAATAATATTTTGTGGAGGAAGTATATTTTAATTTTCCATAAGTAATTCATGACATATGTGAATATTGTGGATAATATAAATTGTTGTGTTTATAAGAAAAGTAAATTGTTGTTCTTAGTAAGAATTAAATTATTTTTACCCTTATATGCCAAATATTGGAGCTTGTATGGTTATGGCACCTTATGATTAATTATGGTATGAGTAGGAAAATTAATTTCTATAAAGTTATATCTTTGGGGTATTTAAGGTATCTATTGAATCCATAGAAACTGTGTAAGATAAATGCTAGGATTGACTTAATTGTAAAGCTTTATAATTCTGGAGAAGGTGAATGACTTTCCTAATTAGATTAAGATAATTGTGCTAAATAAATGTTGTATTATGATTGTTAAATGAATTGATAGAAGATAAGAAGCACGTAGAGATATTTTTTTTTTCCAATTATTGGATTTATGCTTACACATCATGTATAAGAAGTAGATAAGTAAAAATGATCATAGTTATATTAAGATATTGATTTAACGAGAGATTCTATGATGTTAGAAAGTGAATGGTTTTGTTTTTAAGGAAATTAAGATAAATATGCTATATAAATAGAGGACTAAAAGAATTAGTGCATGCTAATGAGCATGAAGAGAATAGTTTGCTCAATTATCCAATTGATGTGTGAATCAATAATTTGAATAAGAAAAAAAAAATATGGTCATGTTAGTGAGTGATATTAAGGGGAGAAGTACTCATGAGAAGTTGAAAGAAGTATGACTTGACATAATCCATACGAGATTTGAAAAGATGAAGGTCATTGTTTAGTGATTCTTGATTAATTAAAAAATGAATGATGATTTCTAAAGATAGATAGAAATAGAAGGAATGAGATCAAGTTGTAGATTTATATATTTTAGGAATATATAAGCTAAGTGTGAATTGGTATAAATAATGGTTTGAGGTAATCTTATTATAATATGTAAGTAATCATGTTAACATGGAAGGAGTTAGTGTAGCATTTAAATGTGTCATTGGCTAGACAAAAAAGGTTTATGAAATTGTAAGATATTACTATGATTTGGGAGTAGGATATGACTTGATGAATTATACTTGGTGTTATTTACTAAGTCTTCTAGAACAAATAAGCAAGTGGATATAGTGTACACATGTAGCATTTGCATGACATTGTCATTACATATACTCATCTTGTATTGAATAAGAGTTGGATTTATTAATTGCTTTTTGCAACACCCTTTCTAGCAAATGATTGCAAAAAAATGACCTTATGTAAGCTTGTATGAAAGTGTTTCAGTAGGTGTATTTTCTTTATTTTTGTTTTGGGTTATGTGGGTTTATTTATTGAACCCCAAAACATAACCTTTGATTTTTTTTTTTTTTTTGAAGATGGATCTTGGTTTGAACTTTAAGGGGAATAAGAAGTATTGTTAAGTGATTCGTATGCAAGACATAGATAAAAAATTTAAGATCTTCATAGTTTGAGTGAATAATGAGATTATAGTATAATTATTGAATTTGGAGAGACTTGATTGTTATCTGAATGATTATGTTTTATATGGATACTTAATTTTGAAGAACTCTATATGGATTACAGGAATATTAAATATTAATTTATTCGGAAGGTATTAAATAGAGCCAAAAGGGAATTATATGATTCTTAGTATACGATTCAATTTAATTTCGAGGATGAAATTTTCTTTAGAGGGGTAGAGCTGTAACACCCCAAAATTTCGGATCTTAAAATGGTATTATTTGAATGGGTCATAAATGGTATCACTAGAGAGAGAAATAATATTTTATTTGGACCAGATGATGATATTAAACATAATTAATATTTGTGGAGTTAATTAGATTTTATGTGATTGGTCTTAATTAATTAAAGTTAAGATATAAATCTTCATGACAAAGTAAGTAATAAATTATTGGTGAATAGTAGATTACCGGTCTGTGAATAGTAACATCGATTCAGAACTTTATATTATTTTGATTTGGAAAAATTACTATTGATGCATAATATTTTATTTAATATTTTTGGAGTATATTTATATGATTTAAGCAGGTGGAAAATATTTCATGAATATTTTTGGAGAATTTAAGTATTTGATGAATAATGTTTTCAAGTGTAGTATCTTAAGGAAAATTGAAGAATTATTTTATGGAGTTAAGTTAATTAATTGGTGGAGTTTAATAATACTTGGAAAAGAATTATTTGATGAATATTTAGAGCCCTTGGATGAGAATACTAGAGACCAAATCCTAGCCATCCATTTGACATAAAATGAAGTAGCCAAGTTTGATTTCGCTACTTAAAATCAACACTTATCCAACTCCATCTTCTTCTCCTTCTTTCTCCTCCATGGTCTTTAATTTTCTCTACTACTAAACTACCCAAAATCAAGTGAATTAAACCAAAGTATAGTAATAAGACTTGAAGAATTAAGCATAAAAGAGTGGTATTTGGTGATAGAATTCAAGACATTGGAGTTTATTACAAGTTCAAGTAAGTTGTGATTTTTGGCTCTAATGATTTAATTAAGTAATTCATAGCTTAAATATGTTAGATTAGGCACTAAATCATGCTTCATATTCTCCTTTTGTTATTTCTTGATTTTAATGATTATTTTTGCTACTTTTAAGAGGTTTGAGAACCATCCTCTAAAGGGAAGGAAAAGGCTAAGGGAATAAGACTTTCTAAGCCTATTCAAACTTGTTTTGAAGGTTAGTGCAATAGTATTCTCTTTCCTTTTCATTTTCTTAAAGTTTTCAATTTCAGGTTTTGAATGAATTTTGAAGTATTTGTGATTTTGTTGGGAAAATGAGTATTTGCTTGTTTTTATATGATTTTCATATTTTCTAAGCATGATGAGATGCTTGAATGGGAAGAGGGACATCCTCTTCTCCCTCCCCTACACTTGGCCGAACCTCCTTAGGAGGAAGGGCATGAATTTTTGCTTCATACTTTTGTGTTCTTTTAATGTTAAGAGGTTGTTTTTAAGTAATTTGATGATGCTTGAAACCACTACTTGGTATTTTAATGTTTAAGTATTTTTCCAAGACTTAAAGAAAGTTTTAATGTGTAAAAGATGAGTTTTAAGATTAAGTGTTTTCAAGTAATGTTTTTATGGCTTAATTAAGTGTTATTTGATAGGTATTTAATTGGTGTTTTAAATATCTATTTTGAATCTTAAGTACTTATGATTTTGGAGAACTTAAAGAAAGCCTTAAAAATGAATGAGAAGTGTTTTATGTTTATATATATACTAGTAAGCATTTAAAGGTGGTTATAAATGTATTTGATTTGTATTTAAGTATATTTTGAATATGAAGCTTTATTTTCATAAGTGTGAAGGTTGGTAAAACTTTTATAAGTTGTAAGAAAATTGAGTTTGAAGCCAAGTATAATTTTGGAAATGGAAGCTTAAATGTTTTGGTATGAAAGGTGGAAATTTTGCAAGTTAAAAGTTTGTGAATTTTGAAATAAAAGGGGTTAAGCCTTGAAATGTTTAAGTATGGGTCTTAACGAATTTTTAATGAAGTTGTAAGCTAATGAATTTTATATTAATAACTATTAAATTGTGTAAATTGGGTTTTATGACAAAATAAGTATAAGTAAAAGTTTTAATGACTTATATAAGTGTTATTGGTTTTGAGACTAAGACTAATTGAAGGAGGAATACATCCTCCCTTTGTGAATATATGGAGGTCGAACCACCCTAAGGTGGTAAGGCTTGTTTTTATTTCTTTTACTTGGTTTTTAAGCCTCTTAAGTTATATTAAGTATATATATTTTGTAAGTATAAATTTGGATAAGTATAAGTATGAAAATTGAATAATATTTTGAAGTTGTAAGTTAAGTTATTTTGAAGTGAAAATGTGTAGGCTTGAAATGTTTTGCTAAATAATGGTCTTAAGTATTTTAAGCTAAGTATATATGTGTATTGTGAAAGTATTATTTTTCTTTGGAACATAAGTGAGTTTTGTTGGATTTTTTTTACTTGTTGTAAGTTTAGAAAATTTTATGAAGAAGATGTTAAGTTTTGAGATATATTATTTTGAAATGATATATAAGAAATAAGGTTATTTGTCAAAGTATGGTTTTGATTTGGGCTCTACTATGCGCAATTAAAATGTAATAAGATGAGATTTATTCCGATATGTGAGCATGCTCGAGTTATCAGCCCATTCTGTTATGTGGAGCTATGGTCATATGCTAGGGTTATCAGCCCTTATGAATAGGCGGACGTGCTTATTATGTGATGGGGGTGGCGCTTTCACAGGCCACTATCGAATCTGCTTACGTTCATTCTGTATTAGTACGAGCCTTAACTAAGAACACAATCTTATTTTGTTAAAAAGGAATCAGAGATATCTTTGTATTTATGGAATTTTTCTTACTTTTATCATATTATAAATTTATTTTTAAGAATGAACTTATTTATGATTTTCGAGATATCTTAATTTAATCTGTATACTTTCAATATTTTTGTATTTGATTTCAGTATTTGAAATTATATATTAAGTTTGTTGCTTAGGCACCCTTATTTATTGTACTCCTAAGTTATTTAGCACAACAGAGTGATATACTCAGCGCGTCGATTTCTATCACATGCAGATTAGGGAGAATAGGTGCTACTCGAGGACTAGAGGCTTAGCATCAGAGTAGGAATATTATCTTTGGGCAGGACATGTAGTAATCCGTGGTTTTTGGCATGTATATAAAATTGTAAATGATTGAGGTTGTATATATTAAGTTTTGTAAATTCATTAAGAGTTGTGACTAATTAAGTAATAACATCTTATTACATTTATGGTGTACGATTATTGATAATTTAATCCGTTGAATCAATGTTATAATATCAAGATAGAACCTAAAATAATTGATAGATATTTAGAAGTGCTTGGAATTTATTGTATTGAATTGGAGTTTTGAGGTTTGGAAGAATTAATATTGGAAGTGTTTATGTTTTCTTTGTATGGCAAGTAAATTTTTAGGGGAAACTCTTGCGAATTTTTCATAGGAATTTCCTTAAATATTATTTTTAAATTTTAATTACTTCCCTCATAGTGAAAACTTAGCCACTTCTAATATATGATTTAGAGTAATAAGTGAGATAAGATGATGCCCCAGCACCAATTGTGGCATCCGTCGTTTGGTCCTCCGGGATTGGGCGGTGGGTGTTACACCCTGTGAAATACTTATAGAATAAATAGTTAAGTTAGATAAAACATAAGATATGTTAAAGAAAAATACAAAATAGGTTAAATTATTTGAATATTTCCTCTTCTTCTAGTATTAAGGTACTAAGTAAAGATAAAGGGTTTGAAGGTGAAGAAGAATCATATATAGATATTAGTTAGTTAAAAGAACAATTTAGTAAAAATTTTATTATTCAAAAGATTCATAACGCACCATTACCAAAGACTAGAAATTTTTATCCTAGACCAACAGCCCCAGATATGCAATATGAAGAAAGATCTATCATGACCCAAGTTAGTTACGATGGAGAGTCAATTAATGAATGGAATATAGATGGATTGTCAGAATACTAGATAATAAATATACTACAAGAAATGATTTTGGTTTCATCAGCCTATAAATCTAAAGTTAACAATGACTCAGCTGTAGCTCATATATTAATCTCAGGATTTACTAGTCAATTAAAAGGTTGGTGGGATAATTATCATTCACTTGAAGAAAAATAAAAAATATTAAATGCTTCCCAAACTATAGTTAAATAAGAAAGTCAACAACATATATATACTACTGTACAAGATATAGTAAATACTTCAATATTTGCACTTACTAAAAACCTTTATAGGTGGACAAGGAGAATATCAAGCTAGAGCTTCTAAGTTATTGACTAATTTAACTTATCCAAAGTTATAGATTTTGGATGGTATAAGGATGTGTTTCTTACAAAAGTATTTACTAGGCAAGATTGTAGTCATGCCTTTTGGAAAGAAAGATTTATTGGTGGATTACCTAAGGTATTTGCTGAAAACGTATGCTCTTGAATACGAGGGATATATGGTGGATTCATACCTTATGATACCCTCACATATGGAGAAATTATTAATCATGTTAATAATGAAGGTTTAGCTTTATGTACAGATCTTAAGTTAAAAGAGAAAATGAAGAGTGAGTTCCATCAAAGTAGAAAAGAATTAGAAAGTTTCTACAATCAGTATAGATATGAAAGGTTAAGTCCTCCTTCAACTAGAAATAAGAAAAAACATAAGAAACACCCTTACAGAAACATTTAGAACTTTTTAAAATAAAGCTTATAAAGAAAGCAAGCCCCCTCCAAATACTAAGAAGAATACAGTTAAAAGAAAAGGTAAAGGACAAATAGTGTGTTATAAGTGCAGCAAAATAGGACACTATAAATCGCAGTGTAAAATGAGAGAAAAGATAAGCAACTTGGATATATCGGATAAGTTAAAATAGCGAATAATGAGTTTGCTTGTCACTGATACAGATACAGATTTGGAAATAAGTGATAGGTCCAAAAATATATACAAAATAGAATCTAGTAATTCAGAAGATAGTTCAAGCGATATAGATAACTATGAATGCGATGGTCTTTGTATTTATAAATTAGTATAAACATAGTTACTAGAGAGACCGATTTTCTTTTAGAATGTATAGATAAGGTTGAAGATAAAGAAGTTAAAAACAATATTTTTCAAGACTAAAAGATGTGATATTACATAAAGATGAAAGACAATATGAACCATATGAATTAAAAGAAATATTTAGTTGGCTCAATAGTAATGAAGAGAAACTTTCCCCTTCTTTAGCTGAACATAATAGTTATAAAATTAGAATAGTTATAAAAGAAATAGAAGAATTAAAATAAGAACATAATAAAATTAAATAAGATATCATTCAGTTACAAGTTAATAAAATTATAGATGTACAAGCAGAACCTTTAGAAAACAGAAGGATTAATAATTTAGCTGAAACGTCATATCATGATGAATTTATCAACGTAATATCTAGAATAAGCTTCTAGAAATGGATAGTATTAGTTAAAATAATAGTTAATAATGATTTTCATTTAACTACGACTACAGGGGTTGATTCTGTTGTAGATTAGAATTGCCTGCAAGAACGATTGATTCTAACTATATATTATGAAAAAAACTAAAGAAAGATTATAAACAGGTGATGGTAGTAAGTTAAGAGTAGAATATAAGTTAACAAAAGTGAAAATCTGTAGTGATAGTTTTTGCTTTAAGACACCCTTTATTTTAGTTAAGATTCTTACTATAGGAGCCATATTAGGAACACCTTGTTTAGGTATTATTTATCCTTTTAAAGTAGACAATGAAGGATTAAAAATAAGTATCTTAAATAATCAAATATGTTTTAAATTTATGCAGCCAATTAGACAAAAGTATTAGACAAAAGTATCTAAGTACTTTCTGTATATAAAGAAATAAATCTCATTGAAAAAAATAGAAGGATATTAGCTATTTGAAATAAGAAATTAATAATATTAGGATTGAAAATCAATTGCAATAAGCTCATATACAGCAAAAAATTAAAGATTTTGAAGAACTCTTAAATAAAGAAATGTGTTCAAATATTCCAAATACCTTTGGTCTAGAAAACAACATATAGTTCATTTACCTTATATAAAGGATTTTGATGAGAAAAATATTCCAGCTAAGATTAGAGCTATACAGATGAATAAATAATTACAAGAATATTGTTATAAAGAAATAAAAAAATCTATTAGATAAAGGATTAATTAGAAAATCCAAGTCTCCGTAGAGTTGTTTAGCCTTTTATGTCCAAAATGAGGCAGAAATAGAAAGAGGAGCACCCAGGTTAGTTAATAATTACAAACCTTTAAATAAAATATTACAATGGATTAGGTATCCTATATCGCATAAAAGAGATTTGTTAAAAAGGTTACATAGTGCGAATATATTTTCTAAATTTGATATAAAATCAGGATTTTAGCAAATACAAATACAGGAATCTGATAGATACAAACCTGGTTTTAATGTTCCCTTTGGTCACTACGATTGGAATGTTATGCCACTTGGTTTGAAAAATGCTCCTTCCGAATTTTAAAATATCATGAATGACATTTTCAATAATTATCATGAGTTTTCAAAAGTTTACATTGATGATGTACTTATATATTCAAATGATATTGATCAACACTTTTCTCATTTGAAAAAGTTTTATAGCATAGTTAAACAAAATTGTTTAGTTATTTTTCCCCAAAAATTAAATTATTTCAGACTAAAATAAGATTTTTAGGACATGATATTTTTCAAGGTACTATTTAACCGATTGATTAATCAATTAAATTTACTGAAAGATTTTCGGATGAAATTATTGATAAAATCAATTACAAAGATTTTTAGGATGTCTAAACTATGTTTCTGATTTTATAAATGATATTCGAATTCTGTGTCAACTATTGTTCAATAGGTTAAGAAAAAACTTTCCTCCCTGGACTGAGAAACATACTAGATAATTAAATCCATAAAATCTAAAGTTAAGAGCCTTCATTGTCTCGCAATACCGAATCCCAATTCATTTCTTATAAAAGAAACTAGTGCCTTAGATATAGGCTATGGAGGTATTCTCAAACAAAAATTACCAGATCAGTCTTTTAAATCTCTAGTCAGGTACCATTCTGGAGCATCGAATGATACACAAAAAATTCTTCAACTATTAAAAAGGAATTGCTTTCAATTATTTTATGCATCACAAAATTTTAAGATGATTTGATTAATAAAATTTTTTTTTTTACGAATTGACTACGCAGCGGCCAAAAATATTTAAGAAAAGGATATTAAAAATATTATTTCAAAATAAATTTTTGCTAGATGACAAGCTATTTTATGCTGTTTCGATTTTGAAGTTGAAGCCTAAGGACGACTTGGCTTCCGCACAGCGTCTCATGTTTTCTCAAGAGTGTCTCGAATAAACCGAATTAACCAGGCTTGGTTCGTTTTAATTTAAGATAATCTTTTTTCAATCCCATTTTTTATCCTCAGAAAATGCGTTCTTACTTTGGTAAGATTTTGAAAATCGCCACCCTATTTTTAAATTAGGAAAAATTCTCAAATTAATTAATTCATTGGAATTAATTAATTCGATTTTAACCAGAGTGGATTCGAGAGTTGGGTACGGATATGGAAAGGTATTAGGCACCTATTCTCCCCGCATAAATCGGCCTCCTAGTTGTCCATATATTCGTTTATTTATTAATTGCGATATTAAATTAAATTGAGATGTAAAACATTTTACACAATTTTAGAGAACATGTTAAATATAAATATCATCACAAATAATAAAATTAAATCATCCACAAAAAAAAAAGGGGAGGAGAAAAGAACTACAACTCTCCTAAAATACACTCTACCCATTAATTCCCATTACATATTCCCATTTCTCATTTAATAAATACAAATCAATAGCAATGAAATTATAACAATCCATATGAATAAATTACATCAAACTCATAAATTACAACAAATATATTCAACAAATTGTAACACATTCACACATTCATACAACATGATTAATGCAAATATTAATCAAAAATCACCAAAACACAAATATTAGTCCAATAATAAAATAAATTAATCAAAATAAACAATAAAAATAGATTGGCAGAATAAAATTAATGTTAGAAATGTTAGTTATGTTAGTAGATTAAGTAAACAATAAAAATATTGAAGAAACAATAATTAAATGTGCATAATTAAATAATTGCAAAAATAAAAATATAACAATTTTAATATTGTTTCAAGCTCATGATAACAAAGTTTATATTGTTAGATGAACAAAATTCATGAATCCTTACAAGAAACAAGGTTAAAATTATTAACGTACTCATCCGGATCAAACATGGGTTTTCAACCCTTAGGCTTTAACCCACTTTGATCTCAGAATCTATGCATGATTTGATATTTTTTATGTTGTTTGGGTTCTGAGTTAATGTTCTCACATCACTGGAAGTGACTTTCGTCCCATATCAAGGTAATTAGAGTTCATAAGCATTAGAAAACAAAAAAAATCAGAAAATCCAAAAATATCAGAAAACTAGAAATCTGGAGATTTCTGAGCTCAAGTGGCGTGAACCAGATGCATCTGGCGTGAGCCACTTGCAACTAGCGCATGCCAGATGTAAGTGCCTTGCGCCAGTTCATCCCAAAAATTTGCAGATTTCTCACTACAAGAAAAATGCCATTTAGAAATGAATTTTTCTGTTTCAAAATGCTAAAAACCCGTTGCTAAAATAGTTTAGAAATGGATTTTGTCCGTGACAAAAGTTGGCGTTTGTAAATCAATTTAGAAACGGATATGCAATCCGTTTCTAATTTTGCAACGGATAAATCGGTTTCTAATTTTCCATCAATTCATTTCTAATTTCAAACCTCTTGAGAACGAATTTCATTTCAATACTGTTTGCATTACGTTTCTAAATCCGTTTTCATTCCGTTTCTAAATCCATTTCTAATTTCAAACATCTTGGGAACGAATTTCATTTCCAAACTGTTTCCATTCCGTTTCTAAATCTATTTCTAAATCTGTTGCTAATCCATTTCTAAGTACGTTTCCAAATGATTTCATCCGTTTTTTATTTTCGTTTCTAATCTGTAACGAAAAATAAAAGTAATACTTGACCGTTGCTGATTTCGTTTCTAAATCCGTTGCTAAAATTACTTCCGTTGCTAAATTCGTTTCTAATATTTTTGTTGCCAACTAACATCCTCTCCTATTCCATTTCTAAATCCATTTCTATTTTCTTTGTTGGAAAAAATCCATTAGTTTCAAAATTGTAATCTTGCCCTTTTTCTTATATTTCAATTTATACATTTCTAATGAAATTAACTTAAAGTCAAATAGAAAAAGTTAACAAAAAATTAAAATAGTTCTCTCAAATATCAATATTCAAAGTTTCATAGTTAGTAATAAACTTATATTCTTTAAACCAAATGAAATAAAGTTTTTCTAGACAGTACCATCACTCTGAGCATCAGCGTGAGTATCTGAGGAGGACTGTGTTGTAGGATTCTGTGAAGTAGGAGCTGCTGGAACTATAGGTGCCAAATGAGTGTGAACAAGCCCTGCAACTTGCTGTTGTAATTGTTGCTGCAACTTTTACTGCATCAACTGTTGTTGCTGTTGTAACTCTTGTTGATATCGCATCTCTAACTCTTTCATTTGTTGCTCTAATATCTCCTGAGTTGAGACAGATGATTCTTGATGAGGCTCACGTCAATTCTTATGCCATGCATCTGGGTAGTACTAAGATTTATCATGATCTTAGATGGTTCTATTGGTGGCTAGCATTTAAGAGGAGTATTTTAGAGTATGTATCTAGATGTTTGGTCTGTTAGCAGGTTAATGCCAAGCATCAGTTTCCAGCCTGTCTTATGCATCCAATTTCAGTGCCTGAGTGGAAATGGGATTGCATTATTATAGATTTTATGATTGGGTTGCCTCTTACACCTAAGAAGAAGGATTCTATCTGGGTATAGTGGATAGACTGACTAAATCAGCTCATTTCTTACCTATGAGGACAGATTTCTCATTGGATCAATATGCTCAGTTATACATTGAGGAGATCATTAAATTGCATGGTGTTCCTTCCTCTATCATTTCAGATCGAGACCCAAGGTTCACCTTTAGATTTTGGGCTAAGTTGCATGAGGCTTTGGGTACACGGTTGCACTTTAGTACTGTTTATCATCCTCAGACTGATGGTCAGTTTAAGAGGGTCATTCAGACTTTGGAGGAAAAGTATCTGTTCTTGATTGAGTTTGCCTATAATAACAGTAACCAGTCAAGTATTCAGATGGCTCCATTTGAGGCATTGTATGGTAGGAGGTGTAGAACACCTCTCTATTGGACCGAGTTGAGTGAGGGGAAGATCATTGGATCAGATTTGATAAGAGATAAGAGAAAAAAGATCAATTGATTTAGAGTAGACTAAAGGAGGCTTCAGATCGCCATAAGTCTTATGCTGATATGAAGAGACGGGACGTGAAATACTCGGTGGGTGATAAAGTCTTCCTTAAGGTTTCACCTTGGAAGAAGGTCCTTAGATTTGGTAAAAAAGGGAAGCTAAGTCTTAAGTTCATTGGTCCTTGTCCTTACGAGATTCTAGAGCGTGTGGGTCCATTAGCCTATAGACTAGCTTTACCTCTTGAGTTGGATAAGATCCATAATGTATTTCGTGTTTCGATGTTAAGAAAATAAAGGTCAGATCCTTCTCATGTGATTTCTCCCGAGGCAGTTGAGATTCAGACAAATTTATCTTATGAGGAAGAGCTGGTTCAAATCTTAGCCAGAGAAGTTAAGGAGTTGACGAATAAGAGAATACCTTTGGTTAAGGTTTTATGGAGGAATCATAAGGTTGAGGAGGCCACTTGGGAGAGAGAGGACAGTATGAGACAATAATATCCACAACTATTCTCAGGTAATTTCAGGGATGAAATTGCCTAAGTGGGGAGAGTTGTCACATCTATATTTTCTAAACATGTTATTAGCATGCATTAAATCATTTTAGAGCCTACTTACAAATTATTATGGTTTAATTATGATTTTGGTGAATAATGTCATAGGGTTAGTTTAGTAATTTCACATGTGTAGAGATTTAATTTATTAATGATATGATTTATGCTTATATAGTTGATCTATGGTGCCATAAATTATTTTAGTAATTTTAATTATGTAGAAAATTATGGCATGACATGTGTATTTATAAAGTTTTTATTATGTGTAGTTAGACTTAGTGTAGTGTCTAATTCTAGCCTTAGGATGAGAGAAACCTAAAACAAAAGCTAGCCTTCTATCTATAAGACTTTTGACCAAGTCAATCTTGTCTCTACACAATGGCAAATTGCCAAATTGCCATTAATGAATTAATATGAGCCCTTGGATGAGTTTTTAAGATCTAATCTCCACCGTTCGTTTGGAGAAATTACCAAAGTGCCTAAAAGTCATCTAAAACCTAAATAATCAAACATGCAACAACCCATCTTCTTCTTCATCAAAACCCTAGCCACCCAAACCAAACTCTCTCCCTCTCTTCTCCATTTTT
>CANUEP010037072.1:0-31582 GCA_947857235.1 Jatropha podagrica | reverse complement strand
CTGTCAAGATACATGCATTGTGCTAGTGAGATTCATTTTCAAGCAGCAAAACGTATAATTAGATATATTAAAGGCACAATAAACCATGGTATTAAGTTCAATCAAGTTCAGAATTTTAATTTTCATGGTTTTTCCGATAGTGATTGGGCCGGTTGCTTAGATGATATGAAGAGCACTTCCGGTTACTGTTTCAGTTTTGGTTCTGGTGTATTTTCTTGGTGTTCCGAAAAGCAAGATGTGATAGCTCAATCCACAGCTGAAGCAAAGTATGTTGCAACCACTTTAGTAGTTAATCAAGCTTTGTGGATAAGGAAATTGTTAGTTGACTTGTCTATGGAAGAAAAGGAAGTACAGAGGTTTATGTCAACAACCAGGCTGCAATCTTAATTGCAAATAATCTAGTATTTCATGGAAAAACTAAGCACTTCAAGATTAAATTGTATTTCATTAGGGAAGTTCAAAAGAATGGTGAAATAAGTTTGGTGCACTGCAATTCAGAATTTCAAAATGCTGGTATTTTGACCAAATCTCTCTCCAAGGCTAGATTTGAATATTTAAGAGAAAGACTTGGAGTTTGCTAATCCTAAGCCAAGGAGGAGATTTTGTTGAATGTTGACTTAGTAGCTATGGTGAAGGTCGTTGGAAGATTAGATAATTATTTGTTATTCTGCTGCTATTTTTAAGGAATAATTTAATATGCTTATCATATCAGATATTCATAACAGGTTTGCTTATTTTTCTGAAGTTTCCAGTTTTTTAGAGTCTATAAATACTTCTGTAATAGTGTTTCAAAAATATATGAAGCCTTCACATGCTTATAAATTTTCTTGTTAAACATCTTTTTGAATTATTCTTAGTTTCTGAGACACATATCTTTCATGCCTTTTCTTCATACAGTCCATCCTGCAAATTCTACCATTATTCAAACTGGGAAAAGAAAAAAAAGTAGTACTTTAATGACCATAAATTAAATTGTAACATTTTTATTACATTAAATTAAGCATTTTTGTTTGAACGGTTATTTGAAAGAGATCTCATATTTAACATTTATATATATAGTTACCGCATTAACATTATTTAAGGACTGAACAAAATTGTAACTCCACATAGTTGGTTGATAATTTGCTGATTTCCTCTGAATTGCTGGTTCAGAAAATTGTGAGCTTAATGAAGAGGTGATGTGCCTATTGACAATAAGAAAATTATTGGAAGATGATCTCCTTTGTGAAGGGTAAACCGGCATGTCTTGTTTTGCTTGCAAAAAGTGAGAATAGAGGTGAGGAACTGATGCCATTGCCTTTTTTGTTTACGAAGACTGAATTTTCCAGGAATATATATAGAGAAATCCCTAAAACATATTAAAATCTACATACCTACTTACCTATTTTGCCGGCCAGGCTAGTTTAATGTCTAGACCTAATTCTACCCAATCATCCGAGCTTTCTTATGTCGGATTTTGGGACAAATTTTAAAATTCAAAACAGGTCTAAGTAGGGGTGGCCATATTACAGTTTGTGGAATCGGAACCGCCAGTTTGGAGCCCTTCGAGACTGGAACTGGTGCCCTACAGTTCGATTCCAGTTCCACCATTTTTGGAACCCTGAACTAGCGGTCCCAAAAATTGGTCGGAACCGTCTAGAACTGATGGTTTTTCCAGCTGATTAAAACCGTTGGTTCGAACTAGTGGTTCCAAGAAGAATTTTTTGTTTTATGAATATTTGTGAAAACATAATTAATATATTTTTTGGACATGGATTCTTCTCTAGTTTAGTGGCATTGGGCACTGTATTTTAAGTCATATATAGATCTTGAAATCAACTGGTAATTTCCTCTTTCTTTCTTTTTTCTATTGTTGATAATAATTTATTCAATTATTCCAAAAATGTATTTGTTAAAGACAAAGAATGTGGTATATATATTAGTATAAAAAATATTTATACAAAGAGAAAAGTAGGAGAAGAAAGATATATGGGTGAATTTATATAATTAAAATTTATTTTATGTTGAAATAGATATATGTAAAGAAATTTAAAAAAAAGAAGAAAAAAAAAAGAAAAGAAAAGAAACTCGTTGAGGATGATAGAGAAATACTAGATTAGAGCACATGTCTCAAGAAATCTTTTACTAAATAGTATGAATCAGTATATTTAAATTCAATAGATGATATATGGAAATAAGTTTATGAAATATTTAAGAGAATGTGTTGTATAGTTTGAATTAAAGGATATATCAAAACGATAAATGTTCTCTAATTTTTTTTCAATTATGCGATTCACTGAAAAATCGATTAGAGAACCGGTCGAAATCGTCGATTTTGAAACATTTAAGGAATCGGAACCAAAACCATAACTGTTCAATTCTAAACCAGAACTAGAACGGTTAATTTTCAGTTCGGTTCTGATTCTAAATTTTTTGAAACTAGAACCATCAGTTTTGAAACTGAAATCAGCGATTCTGAAATTGTGACCACCCCTACTTACAACACTAGGGAAAAAAAAAAACAACTATTAGCCCTTTGTTTGGATGGAAAAATTTTTTTGAAAGAAAGAAAATAACTATGAGTATGGCGATTTGGGAGGGTTGCAAGCCCTTACTAGTAAACTTTGAGCCATGTAGGCCCAACCTCATCAGCATCTAAGTACCATTTTACTGCAATAGGCGGCACATGCAAAAGTTGTAGACCCAGAGAGCTCGATAGAGCCTCATTTACCAAACAGGGTATGTTCAGTAAAATTAGTATTTTGTAGGTATTAGTTATTTTAGTAGCGTTTAACTGTTAGCTGTTTGTGTAGCATTGCATAAAATGCTAAAAGCTAAACGTTACATGAGTTAACTTTTCACAAAATATTACCCTAACTTCTAAAAGTTAATACAATCTCTAAGTTGTCAAATAATTTTTTAAATAATATTTAACATTTTGATCGATCAAAACTATAAAAATTATTCAAAAAATTATTGTCGAACACAGTCATAGTCTATAACGGGGTTAACCTCTCGATACAACTTGACCAGCTCAACTCGTCAAGGGCATTACTGCCTTTTTACCATAGTCCAACTGAATTGTGCCAAGCATAACTTTTACCTAAACTATTTATCCTTATACTTAATGTCAAAAGAAAAAAATAAATGTTCCATTACGTACTTTCCTCGTGCAACGTGTTACATACAGTGAGGAGATAAATAAGACTCTTGTCCCTTTCTAAAATGCTTTTCCTTCTTTGTCCTTCGCTTTCTTTTGAAAGGTTTTTGTGACTTTACAGTTAATTTGTTTTGGTATATAAGAGACAAAAAGAGACCAAAAATGGAAAAAAAATGCCAAGGGCATATTTAGTAGCTTAAACTACTTGTTGCAAATCACCCTAAAATGATTTTTGTGCCCTGAGTACTCTCATTTGAAAGCATAGATATATTGGCATTTGAGTCTAAAAATTAAACCATATAAAAGGACCTAAGTAAAACTTAGTGTGGGACCCATTGATTTAAAAATTGATTTTGTCTTTGGATCTCATTTTTGAAAAGAAAAGCTATTGGTCAAGCCATTTAGAAGAAGAGATTAATGTAAGAAGTCAACAGGAGGACTTACCTTAGCCTTCTGGTGAGACCTACGTGGTTGACCGGAGGATAGACTGGCTCGGCTTCTCTTTCTTAGGTAGACAGGGGAAGTAATGACCTTTTTGTCTAGAAGCTTTAGCTTGATTTAAATTTGAAGGAGAAATCTAAGCCAGATGAGGTTTGAATGACTATGTAGGGTTCGAAGCCCAAGATGGCTTTTTGTGAAGGCTTGGTAAACTAGGGAGGATCTAAGTCAAATATAGGAAAACTTAAAATTCTAGGCTAAAGAAAGAGATCAAGGAGGAATTGAGCCGAAAGAATGTCGCCCACTCACTTAGAATACTAAAAAAGAATGAAGGAGATAAGAAGAGAGCTAGAAAGCCAAAGGAACATTTCAACTAAAGCTTCTTGAATGTATTTTGCAAGAAAAAGAGATTCAAAGAGGTTCATGTGTCATTTAGAGTGAAAATTAGGCATGTATTTATAGGAAAACGGAACTGGGGGTGAATAGGGCGAATTTTGATATGGGGTTCAGAGCCAAACAGCCGCCATGAATAGACCTGGCCGCCCTGCCTTGGACAGTCAACCGCTGGCTAGTTGTTGAGTTGCCAAAGGTCAACGGTTATAGGCTGACGATTATGGTCTTTTGAGGGGATTGGTTCGACTCGATTCCATTTTTGACTGGTTGAAGTGGTACCGTTGAAAAGCTCTTGACGTATGTTTTCCATTAGTATTGAGTTTGTGGGAAAACTCATCTCGGGTAAGGAGTTTTACACAAATCAATGCAAAACATCAGTCTATTTGGCATTGATTTTGGTTCACTTGGTTCAGGTTCGGTTTGATGAATTTTTCCAGTCTGATTTGAATATACCAGGGTGTAGCATTTAGATGTTCACACTGTTCAATATGTCAGAACTACGATTGCAGGTATTTGTTGGTTGCGTCTTCCTCCTGCAATTGTCAAACCTAACTTTGATGCATTAGTTATACAACACTTGGGCAGGTGCAGTTTTGCATCTGTGATCTTCGATGATCAGGGGCATTTCTTACAGGTGTCTTTAGATATTGTCCAGCTATTTTGGGGCCAAGCATGGCTGAGGCTATTGATCGTAGAGAGGTGCTATCATTAAGACAAACTCTTTTATGGTTTACAAAGCTATGCAACAAGCTGAAGCTCTTCTTTTCGTTTTTGGTATATTTATTTCTAATTGTAAGGATATCATGAGTGAGGTAGTTGGAATCTCATGGTCTTGTATTTGGAGGTAAGGTAATAATATAACTCATATTCTTGCTTGAGTTGTTTGTTCTTTCTCTTACTTTTGCTACTTGTGGATACTATTCCTTCATGTATGGATTCTGATGAATAAAGTTCGTTTTTCCTTCTAAAAAAAATGTAGACAGGTAAAATAATTTTTCTAAAATTTTTTGGCATTATCAATAGTTTCTATATCAAATGTAATTTTATTTTATTTTATTTTTTTTTTGTTAATATGTCTCTTACCACATTCTAATGAGTTTATAATTAGTCAATATTAGTGTAAAATAGTCCATAATTAAAATTTATTTTCATTAACATGATAACAATTTTATGTTTTAATTTATCCTTTGTTTTTAAGAAAAAATGAAGGGAAAGCATAATATGCTTCTAACTCTACAAAATTAAAATTTTTCTAAATTAGAGGGAAAAATGAATAAACCGAAAAAATTGCATTGTTTAATATGAAATAAATTTCATTATTTTCCTCCAATATTTTCTTTTTATCTCTTTTCCAAATAAACTCCTAATATTATGAGCTTCATAACAAGCTTAATAACTAAAAAAAATTAAAATTTTTGCCTTTTTAGCATTTTTAGTCAATTATGTTAATTATTACAATTGATACTGCGAAGTAATTTTTTCTTAACAATTTTGGCGTCTATCCATCAACTATTATTACTATACTAATGTAGTCGTTAGTAAAATCCTGATATGTCATTTTCTGACTGTAAATTTATAAAGCGTAATTATTAAAAAAAATTAGCCAAAATTATTAAAAAGGCCAAAATTTAAGGATTTTTTTAGGCCAAAGTTTAAGGATTTTTTTAGGCCAAAGTTTATTACTTTACTAATTTAGTCAAATAATTACATCCACAACAAGATATACCTTAGTGATAAATGTATATACAACTCAACAATAGATCTAAATTTCTTCTTAAAATTAATTTCTAATATTTATATAATTTATTTATCGATAAATAATTTTATACTTGTAATTTTCAAAGTTAATTTAATTAATATAGTTAAATATTTTATAAATTTTGATTATAATATATTTAAATGATATATTATAATAATTAATGACAAACAATCAATATTATGCTAAAAAAAGTTATTTTATTTAATAAAAATAATTAAAAATAATAATTATATCACACAAAATAAAGGAAGAAAAAAAATTTGAAAATGAGATTATGACTTGAAAATTCGAAAGGTGCTAAACTTTATAATTAAAATATAATAAATTTTAATAACAAAGATTGATAAAAATTTATGTATAAATTTTTTAAAAAATGTAAGTGTAAAAGTAATTTATATTGATCATTCTGAAGAAAAGAACAAGTTTAAGAAAGACGATAATGTTATTAAAGAGGTTATTATAATAATACTATCACTTTTGGAATTAAAATTGATTTACGATTATTAATTATCTAGCATTTGGTTTTCCCTCTCTTATTATGTTAATAATTTTATTCAATTTTTAGATTTTCTTTAATATTTAATTATTATAACATGAATATTAATATTTTTAAATTACTAAAAAAACTTATTTTTTTCCTGAAATTGACTAAAAAGAATATTAATAATTTTAAATTACTAAAAAAACTTATTTTTTTTCCTGAAATTGACTAAAAAGAATATTGAATTTTGGCATTTTGGCCAATTCTTTATAATTATATGTTGTAAATTTACAGTCATCAAATGACATGTTACAGTAAGGATCCCACTAACAGGCACATCAGCATAATAGTAAATGATTAATAGATAAAAGTCGCATTAGTAATTTTATCAATTAAAAAAATTCAGGTTTATTTTAGTCATTAGCCCTTCATAACATCAAAAGTAGAGCATGGTTTGGTGTCAGTTTCCAAGGATAGAAATCAAGCCATTTTTCATAAGCATCTATTAGATAATTAAGCCATTTTAACGAACATTTTAATTTTTTTTTAATTTAAAAATTTATTTTATTAAATTAATATATCTTTAATTTAAAAATTGTTTAACCGTTTAGCTTGTGCCTATTCACCTAAAAATCTAAATAAAATCAGTAGCGGAGCCACATATAATTGTATGGTCGAATATAAAATATTTAGATGAATGATCATTTAATCATTTTTCGAAAAAGAGATGTGTTTAATAGCATTGACAATAAGTTAATTGTTCAAAGGTCTGAAAATATGAAATTAGTAGATGACAAATGTGTTTTTTTTTTTTTAAATTTCATATAATTGTTTTTAGAAGGAATTATTTATTTTATTATAAATGGAAGTGGTAGATTTTTATTATAGAATTCAATTTAAATTTATTACACTACATGACACTTGATTTGATAATAGCTAAAAATCCAAAAAATTATTTATTCTTTATTTGAGATAAATGAATTTCATAAATTTTCATGAAATTTATTTATAAATCTAAATCTTTTTATTTGAAATGAAAAAAAAAAAAAGAATTATTTAACCCGATGAGTGTGTTTCTCGGAAAGTATCCATCGATGCTTTCCGATGCCAGTTTTGAGGGCCCAAACTAAGTTCAGAGTTTTGGGCATTTAACCAAACAACTACTCGATTTGATTTCCATGCTTTTGCCTTCAAACAGCAATCCGAACGGGTTCTAAATTTATTTGACCCAAGCCCTTATATATAATATTCAATAATATTTAGATGGGCCGAGGAATTCAGAATAACGTGTTTGTAGTTAAAAGGACCTTCGATCCTCCCTGGCCTTGCCCTTGCCCTTGCACTTGTCTCTGGAGATGCGAGAAAAAAAAAAAATTTACATTGTTGATTTTTATACACCAATATCTATTGACTTGGACTAGACAAGTCTAATTTTACTTGTAAAATAACACATTTATATCATTAAATTGTGTTTATTTTATTATTTTTAATTTGTTTGATATCATTTAAAAGTTTCATTTAGGTAAATCTCACTTAAATGACATATAATTCAAAAATTTTAGTTAATATTTATACTTGGGAGCACACAACATGAAGAGCATTCATTGATAAAAATTCTTATAATTGGGAGGAATTTTTATATTTTTGGCATTTAATCAAACAGCAATCCTACCTACCTCTTTATCTTTGTTGATAAAAATAATATTCTAACGAGTTGAAGGAAAAAACAAAAGAAAGAAGGAAAAGCTACGATTTCCATGCACGGAGATATGGTTTGATTAGTGTGTTTGTTGCCTGCATGTTCATAGGAAAGTTTGTGTTAACAAAAAAGACTGAATAATTAAAAAAAACAAAATTATAATAAAATCATATGTTGCCTTGAAAATAATAGTAGCATGTGTTAGATACTGTGTCCACATGTTATTTAGTGGAAGAGTAGCGTTTAAGGGAAACGATTCTATGCATTTGGCTCTCCCATTATATATATAAAATCACATTATCAATTGCTTTCTTCATCATTACGGCATGTTAATGACTTTTTGTCTCGTTGGTAGCTTTTGTTTTGTGCTTGAAAATTGACCTAAAGTTAATGAATCGAGATGTGAACTTTCATTTTTTTCTTTTAATATGACAGATGTCTCTAGCCTATTGAGCCGCTTTAGCAACAAAGTAATTTAATCCTAGCAAGCTCCACGCTAGATTCATGAGAGGACAGCGCTCTCAACTGAGATTTTCTCCATTTATAAGAATCAAATACTCAGACTCTTAGTTTAAGGATCTAAGTAATTTTCATTTAAATCGATCTCATTGGTAATTAAAATATAACGTTTTTCTGTTGTGAAAGTGGGGAATGGTTTACGTGTTTAGGCTCACTCATTCTAATCTCATAAGTTAATTTGATGCAAATAAGAATATTATCACTTTTTTATTAGGAAAAAACTGATAAATTAATAAAAATTGCGATAGATAATTATCAACTACTGGCTTGGTTTATAAAGTATTCCTATGTACTAAATATATGTTTGTATATTCGGCAAAAATAATCGCACATTCAAAATTTTTTAACTTTTTCGCATGCATGCACAAGAAGACACATTAAGTTTTCCGCAATAACTTTATAAGCTGATGTTTAGCATTTGACCAATAATTAATTTAAATTTTAAAATTATTTTTCATTTAACGATGAATGAAATAACTATTTTATCGATATACTTTAAATCATTATATAACTTAATTATTAACGACTATTAGAATGATTAACAACTGCAAGAGCAGATTACCTAACGAACTAAATATTTTACTAATATCACTATATATATATTTTGCATCACAATTAACAATTTGCTAACGTTTGATAATATTATTGAAGAAAAAAAAATTAAAAAAAAGCAAAACTCAAATCTTTTTATTTATATAGCCAAACCATCATAAATTAATTATATCCACTTTCTCAAAATTGAAATGAATAATATATAACTTGTTATGCCAATCATTCATTTTCCAATTATTCTTTTCCAAATATAATTTTTACACAACTCTTTTTGAATAGAAAAATCCGATGATAAAATGTTCTCTCTTGTAGAGAAATCTTGCCCTAGTGGATGTGAGTCTTGTCTTGCCTTTGTGCATGCTGCTTGAGAATGGACGATGTTGATGGTAACCATGTGGTGATCCCTGACATAGAGAACCTACTGCTCTCAGATGATGAGGAAACAAAAATAGCCTTGGCTATTACGGAGGAGACGGAGCCGGTGTTGGATTATAGTCTCAGTTTGGTGGGACGCTTGTTTACGAATCGGAGGGTGAACTTTGATGTTATGAAAAGCACTCTTGTTAGTATTTGGTAATCGGGAAGAGGGGTGTGTATCAAAGCACTTGAACCTAAAATTTTTCTCTTTCAAGTTTTTCATGTTGTGGATCTTAGGAGAGTTTGGAATGGTGGTCCTTGGGCCTTTAACAACAACCTTCTTATTCTCTAAAAAATCCCTGAAGGTGTTGATCCTTGTTCTATTAATCTAGTTTTCACTGAGTTATGGGTTCAAGTACACCAGCTTCCTAATGGAGCGATGTCAGAAGCAGTGGCGAAACAACTGGGTGGTTTCCTTGGGGAGTTCGTGGAATATGACTCAAATAATGATGTGGGTTCATGGCATCGATTTATGAGGATCTGTGTTCGTATTGATGTTCATAAATCGCTCAAACGATGGAAGAGAATTAAGCAGCCTGATGGCACAATCCACCAAGTCATTTTCAAATAGGAGCGTCTCCCTACTTTTTGTTTCATTTGTGGAAGATTGGGTCATAATGAGAATTTCTGTGAAGTCCTATTTCAATGTCCGGAAGAAGAGGTGAGGAAGGAATGGGGTCCCTGGCTTCGTGCGTCTATGAAAGCGGCGGGACCATTTTTCGATGACTGGAGGTGGTTACGGGATGAAAAAGGTAACCAATTGCAATCTGTAACTGGATACTATCCGTGCTTGAGGGCAAAAATTCAGGGAGTTAATAGTGGGCAGAGTTCTATGTCAAGTCAACCCGGGCGGGAAGTTTTGAAAATAGGGGAGGATGTGTCAATAGGCCAATCTGTTTCTATCGCGGACTTGGGCCAGGATAAAGATTTAGCGGTGGATCTTGTAGATGGGAAGAAAGGCCTAGAACTATTTCTTCAACAAATTCTTTTGTGGATGCTATGGTTCTTGATAACAGCCCAAAGCCCAAGAGTGGAGGACCTCTGAGTAATATTGCTTTTCAAGCTTCACAAAATCCAATGGTGGCACCTGGTAGCTAGGCCCGCCGACAACAATGAGTTGCCTCAGTTAGAACTGTCGAGGGCATAGCAACCCTTGAGTAATTTCAGCTCTTAAAGAGCTAGTGCGCAGCCACAAACTGGACATTGTTTTCTTCATTGAAACATTGGTCCATTCTCAGCGTATAGAAGAATTGACAGTTCTTTTGGTTTTTGAAGGTTGTTTTAATGTGGATAACTTTGGTAATAGTGGAGGACTCGCTGTGTTTTGGCGGAAAGCACCTTGTGTTACGATTCTTCACTTTTCGTCTAATTTTATAGATATGAGTGTTTGCCTGAATAGAGTAATAACAAGGAGCTTGACTGGTTTTACGGATATCCTGCGGCTACTAGACATCGTTAATCTTGGTCTCTTCTTTGTTAGTTAGCTGGATTGAACTCTCTACCTTGGGTATGTATTGGTGATTTTAATAACCTTTTGTTGGAGGATGATAAGCGTGAGGGTCTGCCACCAAATGCATCTCTGCTACAGGGCTTCAAAGACACTATTGAAGTTTGTAATCTCATAGATATGCCTCTTCAGGGTTACTGTTTTACCTGGTCTCATGGGAGGGGTGAAGCCAGAATTGAAGAGCGGTTGGATCAGAGCTTTACTATAGAATCGTGGTTACATGTGTTCCCTGATTCTAGTCTTCATAATCTGGTAATTTCATATTCAGATCACTCACCGATCTTACTTGTTATGGAGAAAGTGGTTTAGCGCAGAAGACCAAGAAGATTTAGATTTGAGAATGCTTGGACGTAGGAACCCAATTTCTTTGATGTGATTAAAGGAAGCTGGAATCCTTCCCCATCTTATGAGATTCTTTCTAAGATTGAGGATTGTGGTAGATACTTATTTGAATGGGGAAAGAGTTTGAGAAATCGTTTCTTCCATGATATTGCTAGGCTTCGAACGCAGATGTAACAGCAATGTGCGTTGGGTACTGATGATGCTAGTTGTTGATATGAAGCTCTAAAGCAAGAGTTAACTATTCTCAATGGGCTCGATCCAATTTCATTACCCACTTGCATAATTCTGTTGGTGAATGGCGCACAGAGCACACAGACTTGTGCTCAATTGTGTTTAACTATTTTTCTGATATTTTCAAGGGCTATACTAATCATGATTATGCACAGGTGCTTGACAATATCTCCCCAACAATTATGGATGACGACAACCACATGCTCCTAGCTCCTCTATCTATTAAAGAAATTCACACGGCTACTTTTCATATGCACCCGGATAAGTCTCCAGGACCGGATGAACTTAATCCATGTGTTTTTTCAAAAGTACTTGGGTATAGTGGGTGATGATGTGATTAAGGCGTGCAGGAAATGGTTTCATGAAGTCTCCTTCCCTCCTCGTTTAAACGATACTATTGTTGTGTAGATCGCAAAGTACAGTGCCCAAAATCTGTTAAGGATCTCCGACCTATCTCCCTTTGCAATGTGGTTTACAAAATATTGGCCAAGGTCCTTGCTAATAGACTTAAAGTGGTTCTTAATAAAGTTGTCTCAGCGTCCCAATCTGCTTTTGTGCCAGGTCAGTCTATTATGGATAATGTCATGGTAGCATTTGAACTTATTCATTGTATGAAGCAAAAAACTCGAGGCAATCTTGGGTTCGCGGCTCTGAAAGTGGATATAAGCAAAGCTTATGATCGGGTTGACTGGGGTTATTTACAAGCAATTTTATTGAAAATGGGTTTTGCTCCAAAGTGGGTGGACATTCTTATGCTCTATGTGACGTCGTTTAATTATAATATTGCATTTAATGGAGAGGAGGTTGGTCTTATTATTCCCGGGCGGGGCCTTAGGCAAGGGGATCCCCTATCCCCTTACTTGTTCATTCTCTATGCGGAAGGGCTTTTAGCTCTTTTTCAACAGGCTGAACTGGATGGCTCTTTGCATGGTTATAAGGTTACTCGAGCTGCTCCTAGTGTGAGTCACCTCCTTTTTGTAGATGACAGTTATTTTTCCTTCCAAGCTACGGAATCGGTGTCAAACGGTGAAACATATCTTGTCTGTTTATGAGAATGCTTTAGGGAAGGCAATTAATTATCAAAAAATCGACATGTTTTTTAGTCCAAATGTCAATATTGGCCTAAAAAATGTGCTTCGCTCTGTTTTAGGTGTTTTTTCTTCTTTTGAGGATTGTAGGCATCTGGGGGCTCCCTTCCTTTATCGGTAGACACAAGTGAGTTGCTTTTGCTTTTTAAAGGACAGATTATGGCGGAAGCTTCAAAGTTGGGGAAGCAAATTTTTATCTAAAGCGGGAAAGGAGATACTTTCGAAATCAGTTGCATAGGCTCTTCCATCCCATTGCCTAGGTGTGTTTTTATTGCCTGTCTCTATTTGTGAGGAGTTACAACATATGATGAACTCCTTTTGGTGAGGTTTAAAGCTGAATGAGGCTTGTAGTATCCATTGGCATTCTTGGGAACGTTTGTGTTTTCTGAAAGACCAGGGTGGTATGGGTTTTTATCATATCCAAAGTGCTAATTTGGACCTTTTTGGAAAGCAAGGCTGGCGCCTCTTAACCGACTAAAGTTCTCTCCTGGCGTGTATTTACAAAGCCAAATATTACCCATTGGGGGACTTTAAGGGAGGAACCATCGATAACAATCCCAATTTTATATGGCGAGGACTTATGGCAACTAAGGATTTGCTTTTGAAGGGAGCTTGGTGGAGAATTGGAACAGGTTCTCTTATTAATATTTGGGCGGATCCTTGGCTGATTAACGATACTTCTTTTTTTGTTCCTGACCCCCAAATCCCAGGTTTTGAAGATTTAGTAGTTAGCGATTTGAGATACCTCAACAATGGAGGCTGGAATGTGGATCTTATTCGTGGTTTATTCAGTCCTACCGTGGCTGGGATGGTAGTCTCAATGCCACTCAACTGTCGACATATGGAAGACAAGCTTATTTGGCATTGGTAAAAAAAACAGCCTCTGTAGCTCTAAATCAGCTTATTATGTAGCTAGAAGCATGTTTATGGAGTCTCATGTTACCCCTTTTAATGCAACATGGAAGGGTGTTGGAGTTTGAATATTCCTCCTAAAGTTAAACTTTTTCTTTGGCGTGCCTATAGCGATACTTTACCTTCCAAAGCTCAGTTGGCTTCTAAAGGTTTGAATATTGATATCTCTTGTCAGACCTGCAGTGGGGAAGAGTCCACTGTACATGCTCTTATTACCTACCCTAAAGCGTTGTCGTGTTGGGTTGGTTGGCATTCTTGGATAACCACATTGCCTATTGCTTCTTTTATTGAGTAGTTTGATGCTATCTGTTTAAGAGGTTCGGTGTTGGATTTAGAGGAAGCTGCAATGATTTCCTAGTGTATTTGGGATGGCAGAAATAATTTAATTTGGAAGGATAAGCAAGTTTCTGTTGATACATTCATTCTTTTTGCATTACGTGTGCTTCATGACTGGTCAGCTGCTAAGGAACCTGCTCCAGTTGGTGTGACTAGTGACATTGGTTCATCCCAATGGTTTTCGCCACTTGCTGGTACTTTTAAATGCAACATAGATGCTGCCTCCTTTTAGAATTGAACTGTACTGGTCGTGCAGCTATTGTAAGGGATGCAGATGGTAAGTTTGTGGCAGGTCTGTCAGGAACGATGTTTGGAATTTTTCCATCCAAAATGGCAAAGGCTTTGAGTTTTAGGGAGGTGCTTTCATGGACGAAGGATGTTATAAAGGATCCAGTTCTCTTTGAGCTTGATGCTAAGATTGTGTGTCAAGCTGTGTTTGAAATTGTAGAGATTTGTTGAAGGAGCAAAACCTTGTTGGTGTTTCTTGGATAAGAAAGCAAGCTAATATGGCTGCGCATGTGTAGCTAGAACAACCATAGATTATGCTAGCTCTAAGGTTTGGACTGATATACCAAACCAGATTAGTGATGTTATTTTCTCTGATTTAAGCACTTAATAAAGTTTCTCCTTTCAAAAAAAAAAATCTGATGATAAAATAAAAGTAAAAGTTAAAAATTTAATAATTATTTAGCAAAAATAGAGGAATTAAAATGTTAATTTAGAATCCATTTTATAAAAAAAATAAAATAAAATTCTGCTTTGAAAATTGACCATGGTTATTGGTGTAAGACCAGGTCCATGTAACAAATAAAATAATAGTTTTCAAAAGTGTCCTTCCATGTCTTTATATGTAAATGAAAAGATTGAGACACCCACATTTAAAGTAACATAAAAATAAAAGTCAACTAGTCAAATTTTCAACTTGTACCCTTTTGTCTTCCTTTTTATCTCTAGTTCTCACGATGTGATTTAAAATTTTAAATAATATTAATCAAGTGCAATTACTATTATTATCATATGATATTTCAAATAATATAAACTAAGCAAATAATGAAAATAATATATATATATATATATATATATATATATATATATATATATTTATATGTGTGTGTGTGTGTGTGTGTGTGTGTGTAATTTTTTTCCTAAAAAAAATAGGTTAGACAAGTCAACCTATGACATAACCTGTTTATCGTGTCATATATGGATCACTTTTTATTATACGAACCCATTTAGATTCAATTCTAACCTATTTCATTTCTATATTAGGTGAGTCATATCCCTATGTCATGATCCATTTTGACAACCTTGCCCAAATGGGATACTATACCTCCCTAATTAGACCTTCAGAAGTTTGTCCACTTGTTGGATGATCTTCACTTGATCAAGGGCGATCTTTCTTGAAGGTTCCAATAGGCAAATATCCAAGAGGGGGGTGAATTGGTATTTTTAAAAAAATTATCCTTTTTGAAAATATTCTAATCACAGCAGAAATAACTATTATACCAACTCTCATCAGATAACAATAATTTATAGAGCATTTAAACACTTAATCTGGTTTGTCTTAAATATTAGAGCAAACAGCTGAACTAGTACAGAATATGGCTCATTGAAATTGGTTTGCAGAGATACTACGAGACAGTATTTGATTTAAGCAATCTTAGAAATTAAACATTCATAGTGCATTACAAATAATAGAGTTGATTCATTAAGCATAAATGGATAAATAAGTGAATGTTTGAGAATATATAGTAATCAAGAGATGAAAGAGAAGAAAACAACACAATCAATTTTATAATGGTTCGGCACTTCTCTCACATACTTCCACTCCTCAAGAATCCATCTTGAGTTCCTCTACTATCAAAATCTTTTCAAGGGTAAGAGTAAAGCTTATTAGAAAATTTACAAGGCTTTCTCTTTACACAAAAAGAGAGATTTTTTATTACCCAAACTACACAAGCTTCACACAAGTTTTGTTCTCACAAGATTTTTCATTTATATTTTTCCTCTACTCTATTTTAGATTTGCACAAACCTATTATAAAAAGCAAGTTATGCCCGTTTAAGGTTAGGAAAGAGATTTTAAAAGTTTTTCAAATCAGTCTTGAAAAAAATCTCTCTAAAAAATATTGTTCATTTTCTTCTCTTAGAAGTGATGCATTTAAAGTATAAAGAAGAAAAAGAAGAGATGAAAGCTCGAGATGAGAGTTTTAAAATTTAAAACAATAAACACAAATCTTCTCTCATTCAAAATCAATTTTCTCTTCTCTTTACAAAATAACCATGAAAGCAAGAGGAAGAGAGATGAGAGGATTTGAATAACAAAATCCAAAAATAATTTTCACTCTCATAACTTGAAGATTTCTGCCAAAACATATTTTATACCCAAGCTAAATTTTTCTTCCCGTTGGAGATGAAAGCAAGTTAACGTTAGAAAGAAAGAAAGAAGAAGAAGTAAGGTGGTGACACTACTGGAATAGGAAAAAAGGGAAAATTGGGCTTTAGTATTTTTATAGAGAGTGGTCATTTTAAATTTCAAAGTCTAAGATGGTTTGAGATTCACTTTTGTCCACAAAATCCTTTTACCAAAAGAAATGTATTTTTAATTTTTTTGAAAGATAAAATTTAAAAAACATTTTCCCTCTTAATATTTGAAGAAATATTAAAAAAAATCTTCTTAAGTGGATAATTGAACAAGGCTAGAAAGATAATTTTGATTTAGCTAAAATAGACATAATTTATATTTTTATTTTAACAAAATAAACTAAACTCAATTAATTTGGTTAACTCACAAATTACATTGGCTTCACTTCTTCAAGTAGCCTTCTTAATCTTTATTTGGAAAACCTCCAAATATTAATCCAATGAAATCTTCTTGATTTAATTTTTGCACAAAGATTACAAAGAAAAATACTATATAATAGATTATTTCAATTTATTATTTTTGATGATCTTCAAAATTAGAGGTTGTAAGAGCCTTGAGCCAACATTTCTCTTTTTCTACTAGTTTGGTAGTACTGTCAAAATAGGTTTAAGCCCACGGACAGCCCGTGCTTGCCCACAATTTCTTCGAATATGGACAAAAAAATTGAAGCTAATTTTTAAAATGAGCTTTTTTTACCTAGCCCATTTTTAATAAAGTCTGCACAGACTAGGCTGGACGGCTTCATAAGGGCTCGCTTTAGAATAATATATATGAATATATCATAAAACTTTTAATTAAAAAGGAGATAACAATTCAAAATTTATATAGACCGATAAAGAGAGCTTACTTTCCTCTTTTTTCCATGTTAGGGATCTTTGAATGAACATGGAAAGCCAATAAAAATTCAAAAAAGTAGTAAAGTAAAAAAAAAAAAAAAGATGGACTTTCAAAATAGAC
This sequence comes from Jatropha podagrica, assembly GCA_947857235.1. Taxonomy (NCBI): domain Eukaryota; kingdom Viridiplantae; phylum Streptophyta; class Magnoliopsida; order Malpighiales; family Euphorbiaceae; genus Jatropha; species Jatropha podagrica. Next base: position 14,388 of record CANUEP010037072.1, on the reverse strand, counting down.
ATATCAGGATCATCCGCAAGCCCACGATTTGACCGGGCTAGAATATGAGAGGCTCGTTTTTTGATGAGTCAAAGGCTCTAGCATTGTCTAACCCTACAGAAGCGGCATAACGCATGAAAGTCTCTTTGAAGGACAAAGGACCCGATGACCTCGACCCACTAGAATCTATCAACTTGACAAGTCCCTCTCTTGATCTAAACTTTACCTTCTTGATGGACCTATCATCCATCAGTAGATATGAGGTAATTGCCTAAAGGTTTCCCTCGATAGAGAGTAGAAGAGAAGACATGATTAGAGTATCTGTCTAAGTTATTTTTCAAATAACTGCTTTAACGTAAATAGTTTTTTCAAACATCTGCTTTAGGTAAATTGCAAAATTAGTATTTAGCACTTCATAGTACATACCTTCAATAAAAAATCATAATAGTGTCTATAATTATAAGATTACAACGGGAAAAAAAATAATGAAACAATTTATATAAATCAATTAGAACTCCTCAAGCCATCAAAATGGAAATAATGGAGTCCAAAACATTTTTTTAGAATTTGAGCCTCTTCCTCTTTGAAGGCTCATCATTGTCACTTACACTTTTAAAGTGAAGTTGAAAACTTAAGCACAACATCAACTAATTTAGGGCCACACTCAATAAATAAAGTAAAGACATTCCTAATCCTATTACTTGGGAATACTTAATCATAGATGTTAGCCCCCGCATTTCCTGTATTCTTAAGATATTAGTGTTGGCCCTCTTACGAACATGTTTTGTTGTATTTACTGCCCATATTAAAAAAATGAGTGGGTACCAAAATTTATTGCCAAAAATTAGATATATTTAATTATTTGGTTAATATATGACATATATATTTCTTTATAATCACATTATTACTAAAACAACTACTAATTTTGCATCTAAAAAGATTAAGGATCTGTTGAGCAAATTTAGCTATTCTAGTAGCTGTGAGCTGTTTTACTGGTGGTTAGCTGTTAAAAGTTAGCTATTAGTGGTTAATGATTGTATAGCAGTTCAAATAAAAATATTCGATATAAATAAATATTTGATTAGCTGTTTAATATAAAATGACAAAAAAAAATATGAAAGCGATGAACAAGATAAAGACAAGTGATGGATATAAAACTCTAAACATTAATGTAGATAACATTTCATAAAATACTATTTCAAACTTTAAACGTTATGATAGATATTATATTACCGAATGCTATGATTAATTAATTAACACTATCAAAACACTAAATACTACTTCAAACGCTTGGCCTAAAAATAAAAGGAAATTGTGAAGTCAATTAATATAAATTTATGAGTCACAAATGTCAAGCTAGAGAAAAAAATAATAAGGGAAATTGGAAGAAGGTTCAAAATGCCCCTTAAACTTGGAGTTCATATACAATTTACTCATATTTTACCTTTTTTAACAAAAATCTCACCAACTTGGATATAAACTTACAAATTGCCCATATTTTTGTTTGCCTTGCTGTGTGTGCCACACGCAGTCAATGTAAAATTAAAAATAATTTTATTTATTTTTATTAGTAATTTCCCACCCGGTTAAAAAGAGAGAGAGGTCCCTAGTATTACCAAAGTCTTATAGGGCAAAATCAATGCAAGAAGAGGAAGAAGACATGTTCAACTAGTAATTTTTTCAAACTTTTCAACGTCTTAGACTAACCAGTAGGATAGTATCTTGGACATGCTATTTATCATGTTCGTAATAAATAATCTTAAAAATCTTTAAATCAAAATAGTCCTAAATATTTTTATAATGATCTTGCGAAAAGCATCCCCTAGAATCAGCCTTCGATAGAAGCTCTTGAATTCATGTAACTATTGTCCTTGTTCCCAATTACTACATTGAATTCTGATAGTATCACTATGCTACTACACCACCATAGCATATAGGATTACCATCTCTATTGAAAGTCTATATACAACTGATATTTATGCTTTGACGTTGGTATGTGTTGGTCTGAGTTAAAGAAAAAAGTATATTTTTGTAGAGAAAACTGGGTAATATTACGTAGAATGAAAGTTCCATGCTGTTTCTAGAACGTCAATCATATTTATACATCATTTTGGCTTAAGCTTGTTAACCAAACTTTCATGATTTCAGGAAGTTTGTCCATCAAACTTTTACATAATTTAAGCTTATCCATACATTTACAACAAACTCTTAACTAATCCAATATATGGAAAATTATAATCAATACAAAATAACAAAATAACAAAAACAATAACAAAATAACAAAAGTAACAACACATGCATCAATTTCAATTCAATGCATAGTAACAACAGTTGTTCTCAACACTCCTCCTTGAGGCATGTGATGGAGTGAACACTAAGAAGTGATCTCAAAAATTCAAACCTTAGCTTTTGCAATCCTTTTGTGAAGATATCAGCAGCTTGATCTTCACCATTGCAATGTCTAATCACCACTTTATTTTCTTTCTCAGCTTCTATTATGGCATGATATTTTACCTTGATGTGCTTTGATTTTGCCATGGAAAATAGGATTTTTCACCATTGCTACTACTGACTTATTGTCACATAGAATTTCAGTAGCTTCTTCTTGCTGAAAGTTCAAGTCACCTAATATTTTTCTTAACCAATTGCTTGATTAATAGTAGCAAAGGCAGCAATGTATTCTGCTTCTGCTTTTTGATTGAGCAATTGAAGATTGCTTCTTTGTTCCCCAACATATGAACCTGAACCTAACGAGAAGCAATAGCCACTTGTGCTTTTCATGTCGTTTACTGAACCAGCCCAAACACTATCTGAAAAACCCAGTAGCTTAATTGATAAGGATTTCCTGTACAGCAAACCAAAACTTGAATTGCCTCTTACATATCTGAACACCCTCTTGGTTGCTACTAGATGAGTTTCTATTGGTTCATTCATAAATCTAGATAATAAACTTGTAGCAAACATAATGTCAGGTCTAGTAATTGAAAGATAAAGTAGAGAATCAATCATACTCATGTAAAGAGAAGCATCTGCAGGTTGAGTTCCATCATTCTTCTTCAATTTTTCACCAAGAACAACGGGTGTACTTACCGGTTTACATTTGCTGAGATTGAACTTATTTAAAAGTTCTTCGGTATATTTTTGTTGAGACACAAAGATACCTTGGTTAGATTGTTTGATCTCAAAACCAAGGAAGTAAAACACCTTTCCCAGATCATTCATCTAAATAATTTGCTGTATTTTAATCCTAAATTCATCAATTATTTTTAAATTATTTCTAGCAACAAGTAGATTATCTACATAGACTTAAACAACGAGAATTTCATTTTTATATAATTTGACATAGGAAGTCGCCTCATTCAAACTTCTTGTTAAATCCAACTCTATCAAATAACTGTCGATTCTTGCGTACCAAGCCCTTAGCGCCTGTTTTAAGCCATAGAGAGCCTTCTTTAACAAACACACATGATTGCTTCCATCATCAAAGCCCTTGGGCTGCTTAATAAAGACTTGCTCCTTTAAAGAACCATTTAAAAAGGTAGATTTAACGTCAAGTTGAAAAACTTGCCAATCATTACTTGTTGCAAGTGCTAAAATCAGCCTTATATTGTCAAATTTTGCAACTGGAGCATAAGTTTCAGTATAGTGTATTCCCTAGTGTTGAGCATACCCCTTTACTACAAGTCTTGCCTTGTGTTTATTAATAGAACCATCAAATTTTAATTTCAGTTTAAAGATCCATTTGGTTCCTAAAACCAGCTGATTTTTAGGTCAAGGAACTAAACTCCAAGTCTCATTTTTATTTATCATTTTGATCTCCTCCTCCATGGAAATTCTCCACTCAAGAATGCATAGCACTTCTTCAGCTAGAGAAGGTTCAAGAGATGCAATATTGCAGTTCTTCATCTTCAGATTGATCATTAATTTCAAGAGGAACTCCATGTTGTTGTGGCAATAATTCTTGTGTCATTTCTTGTTGAGAAGAAGTTGACTCCATTCTAGTCCAATCCCATTGTGTAACGCCGTGACTCCAATCACCAGAGGAATTGTCCGCTTTGGATCAAGGCAGATCCATCCTATACTAGATCGACAAGACCCACATAGTTTTGTCCTGCAGGTGAAATGAAAACTTCCCAAGAGGTCACCCATCCTAGGATTTCTGTCAAGCGAGCACGCTTGACCCTAGAGTTCTTCCAACTCTCTAGCCATTCCACCAAAAGGCGCCTCTAATGATTAATTACCCCATTTTCGGTATATGATCCAATTAATTCATGTGTCTCGCATTCCACTATCCTAATTAGTCTGTCATCCTAGAAGCTTGCCAGAAGACCTGCTCTACTCGCCCTCTTAGGATCGTTTTGCCGGGTCGAGATGTCACAGGCCCACTGGTTTCCACGTGGTTCGTCCTCAAACCTTATATCTACTAGAGGGGGTTAGGCTCAGAGGAATTGTCCGCTTTGGATCAAGCCGGATCCATCCCATACTAGATCGGTAAGACCCGCATGATTTTGTCCGATAGGTGAAATGGGAATTTTCCAAGAGATCACCCATCCTAGGATTTCTGTCAAGCGAGCACACTTAACCCTGGGGTTCTTCCAACTCTCCAGCCATTCCACCAAAAGGCGCCTCTGATGATTAATTACCCCCTTTTCGATATATGATCCGATTGATTCCTGTGTCTCGAATTCCACTACCTTAGCTAGCCTGCCATCCTAGAAACTTATCGGGAGCCCTGGTCTACCCGCCTTCTTAAGATCGCTTTGCCAGGTCGAGATATCACACATTGACTATTTTCATCAATTTTGATGCATCTACTGACATTAACCTATTAAGTAAGAGGATTTAAGACTTTATAGCCTTTAGCTTCATTGCTATAACCAATAAGCACCCATTTTTCTACTCTTTGATCAAGTTTTCCTCTCCTTGCTCCTAGAATAAGAGTGTAACAAATGCTTCCAAAGATCTTCAAGTGAGCTACAGCTGGTTTCATTCCAAGCCATGCTTCATATGGAGTTTTGTTGCTCACAGCTTTAGTTGGCAGCCTATTTTAAAGGTATAGAGCAGTATTGACTGCTTCAGCCCAAAGTGTTTAGGCAAATTTTTTTCAAACAAAAGGCATCTAGCCATATGCAAGACTGATCTATTTTTTTCTCTCACTTACTCCAGTTTGTTGAGAGGTATAAGTGATCATAAGCTAATGATGTATACCTACTTGCTGCAGAAATTCCTTAAACTGTGTTGAGACATACTCAGTTCCATTATCTGAACGGAGGGTTTTGACGAGGCAACCAGATTGTGTTTCAACAAAAGCCTTGAAATTCTTGAAGCAATTAAATACACCTAGCAATATCTTGTATGGTCATCAATGAACAATAAAAAATATTTGTTGTTGTTGTAAGATGAGACACTCATTGATCCACACACATCCGTGTGAATGAGTTCAAGTTTTGCAGAAGCTCTCCAGTCTTGATTTGTTGGAAATAGAGTCTGAGTAAGCTTTCCAAACTGACAGACTTCACTTACATCTGTATTTTCACTTACTTGTGGTAGCCCAACTACAAGATCATTTTTTTAAAGTACTTTTAAAGTTTAAAGATTGGTATGACCCAATCTTTTGTGCCAAAGGAAATTTTCTTCTTTGTGACTCAGACAAGACTCAATCTCAATATTTTTCCAGTCCACTGGAAAACTTCTTTTGATCATTTTCTACCGAAAACATCTTCATGCCATCGGGATCATTGATCTCACAAGTTTTATCTTTGAATAATAAAACATAATTTTTGTCTAACAACTGACCAACTAAAAGCAAGCATTGATTCAAGTCAAGAACATATAACACATCAGTGATTATTTTGATACTTGAAATGGTTTGAATTAATACAGCTCCCTTGCCTTGAGCATCTACAAGTCTACCATCTCCAAGTCTTACTTTTGAGGAGTAACTCTTGTCCAAATCTATGAAATTGCTTAGATTTGAAGACATATGGTGTGTATAGCCACTGTCAACTAACCAAACTTCTTCATCTTCTATTGAAATTCCACATTCTTCAATTACTACAGCAACAAACAACTTCACTTCTGGTTCATCTGACTTCTTAGTAATCTAAGAAGGCTGAGCTTGAGGTTGTTGCCTTGTATTTGTTGTACAAACTTTTTCGATGTGACCAAACTGATTGCAAATCTTATATTGAGCACCAGGTTTGAACCAACAATAGTTTTCACCATGGTTAGTCTTTTTGGAGTAAGGACAAGGAGGATAATTTAATTTCATTCTTCTCCTTCTACCAAACTTCTTGTACTTGCTTCCTTTATCAATTGTTTATCCTTTTGATCCCTCTTATGACTTTGATTTTTGAGCAGATTGTTGTTTATGGGTTGTTGTAAATCTTTGAGAAACAACATGTTTCTGAGTGGCTGCAAGTGCTCTTTCTCCCTTTTCTTCTTCTTCTTCTTCTCTTAAGGCTTTCCTTTGCTCAACTGCATGCAAAGCTCATTTGTTAACTCAATTAACTTGATTTTAGATAGGTCCCAAGTGTCTTCAAGAGGGGAAATTTTTGCTACAAATCTCTCAGTAAGAGTCACCATAACCTTCTCCACAATTCTCTTTTCTTCTAACTCTTCTCCTAACAACCTAATCTGATTTACCACCTTCATAACTCTATCAACATAGTCATTTATCTTCTATGAATCCTTCATCCTCAACACCTCAAACTCTTTCCTTAAATTATAGACTTGCATCTGCCTTGTTTTTTTGAAACCCTTGATATTCTGTTTTCAACTTCTCCCAAGCTTCATGTGTTGTTTTACATTCTATGATCTTGGTGAATAAAGGATCTGCAACAACTGCATGAATATATGATAGGGCTTTTAGAGATTTGACAATTTCTTCTTCATATTGTTTTATCTATTGAAGTGTTAGATTTTGCCTCAAAGGAGGAACTATTCTTTCAGCTTCCACATATTGCCATAATCCAAGTTCTTAGAGATAGGCCTTCATCTTTACTACCAAAAATGATAATTTTCACCATTAAAGTGAGGAGGTGACAAAGAAGTGCTGGTAAAAACCATATAAAATGTAGCTACAAACAAATTAAATTGATTTATTTGGTGGTTTCCTCACTTGTTTTCTCTCGCACACTCAATCAGCCCTTTAAAATCAAGATGCTTTGATACCACTTGTTGGTTTGAGTTAGAGAAAAGAGCAAATTTTTGTAGAGAAAATTGGGTAATGTTAAGCAAAATGAAAGTTCCATGCTTTTTCTAAAACATCAATCATATTTGTACATCATTTTGGCTAAAGTTTGTTAACCAAATTTTCATGATTTAAAGGAAGTTTGTCCATCAAACTTTTACATAATTTAAGCTCATCCATATCTTTAAAACAACTCTTAACTAACCCAAGATATGGAAAATTGTAATCAATACCAAATAACAAAATAACAAAAGTAACAACGCATGCATCAATTTCAATTCAATGCATAGTACCAACAATTGTTCTCAATGGTATAGAATAATTTTCAGTAATTGCGATGAATAGATTTTTGATTTTCTTACATATATTATATTTACAAGTAAGTAATAATAACAAAGGAAGCTAAAATTAAGGTGGTATAGAACTCAATGACTATGCACTCGTACATAATTCGACAAAGGTTTGGATTGAGATGGAAGAAGGGTAAAAGACAAAGAAAAAGATAATTAAGTTAAAAGAAAAAAATAAAAATTAAAAAAGAAAAGTATACATAGATTCGTTCCACACACTTGTTTTTTGGTTTGAGATTCACGTGCTTTGACTTTGAGCCAATTGTTCATAATGATACAAATCTCTGAATAAATTGAAAAAAAAAAAAGTTGAAATCTGTATTTTTGTACATTGATCCCAATTTCAAATGTTATTCTTTCCCATCCAGACCAGACCAGACCAACTTGGGTTGAGGTGAGTAGAATAGTCAGAATGAATTGTATTTTCGCAATAATGCACATCAATATTTATATAACACCTTCCATGCCATGCATTGCTGGATTTGCCAGTTGATAGAGTATCAATCCTATATTATCATATTATCAAACACCCAATAATTTATAGATCTCAGAGTATTAAAATTTCCCTGTCTCCATATAGTCTAATTTTTTTTTTATTAAAGTTTTCTCTTTGGCCTCAGTTGTTGTAGTCAACACAAGTTCCTTCTTATATAAGTAGGAATTTGACTAATTGTTCAACACATAAGTCAAAATCAATATTTGATTTATAAAATTTTAAAATCATTTTACATAATATGTCTCGTTCTGATATAGTTTTGAAATCTAATAGTCGATACGCTCATTTTATATAGCATCGAGCTTATAATATAAGAAAACTCTGTATGATGGTGATCTTACCCATAAGCCAGGAATCTTTTGATGAAAAATATACAACATTTAAGCAATTGTTGGTTTAACAAATTGAAATATTTTAAGGCTAAAAATATTGTTCCATATGAGTGGTAGTTCTAACTTCTAACGAATCAGCTTTCACGAAACAAGCCTCTTTTTGGTATTTCCACCAATTTCCAATACATAAATTACTGCAATACCCCAAGCTGTCATAATTAGGACTCTGCTATTTTAGAATTAATAGTTTCAATGCCGAAATTAGTCTGTCGTATGCCAAGTTGTGAGGTTGCATTATAGCTTGCCTCCATGTGAGAATGACTTGGAAAAGGACTTGACCTTTGGGACAACAATACAGAGAGAATGAAAGGAGACTAATTATGACAAAGGACATAAAGGTTCTCTCTCTTTTTCTGTAATTAGCTGTACAACCGAGATCATGACAATATCTGTTGCCTATCAGATAGAAACACTATTAAACACCCAAAACCTTTTTTTTTTTTTAAAAAAAATAATAATAATAATTGCCATGCTATGTACATATTTAAATACATAATAGACATAATTATATCAAGAATTTTTTTTTTTTTTTTTTGGTCATGAACAAAGCCTGGGTAAAGACCTGGAATTACTATGACTTGGTACTCTTGATGACTTCATAATTTTTATCATCTGATTTTGCATTTTCTTGCAAACTTTCTCCAATTCCATCACCCTCCATTGCATTCCTTGCAAATGTGCTCTAAGTTTCTCACTATCAGTTGAAATCTCAAGTTTCCCAGCATAAAGAACAATTTGTTCATTGACTTCATTCACCTTGCTTTCCAAATTATTGGTTCCATTGAGAAGGCTCTTAAGCTTGAGATGCTGTGATTTGAGGGCTTGGACTGCACTTTTTGATGAAAATTTCTTGTTATAGGAAAGGTGCATGCAAGCTTCAGCTGAAAACTTCTCATAGTTCAATGCACAACATATTTTCATCTTTTCTTCTTCAGATAATCCACTATGCACCTGCATAAAAGGCCAGATTTAATCTAACTACAGAAAAAAAAATGGTAAATATGAACTATATACATTTTCCCTTTTCTGTTTTGGATAATTAAATTTCAAAATGAAACTTATGGTTAAGATCATTTAAGGAAATTAGCATCCAGTAATGGCATTAAGAAAGGATTTAACTTAATTGTCACATCATTTCCCCATTAAATTAGAGCTGTAGTTATCCCCACAGCTGTATGGTTGCAAGTTTCCAGTCAGAGACAAATTAATTGAAAAAAAGAAAAGGTGCATTGAACTCACAGCAAATATTGTAGGAAAAATGCACTACCTCGAGATAAATGTCTGTGGCACGGTAGATTTCATCGTAACAGTCTCGAGCAGCGTCTGGTAAGGCAAGGACTAAGGCTAAGAATTTCGAAGCTTTTAAACAAGGATCTGGGGCTACTTCTGCTATGTACGAATCCAGCAACCTAGCAACTTTCTTCAATTGCATTGGATTTACTTGACCATTTCCTCCATGTAAAAATGCCTTCAAAAATCTTAAAACAAGATTAACATCATACAAGTAAGTTATCCCATATGGAGATGGAATAAGCAGATTATCTAGAGTTGCTTGATCCATTTTGGAACCAATCATTCTCTCCAACTTGTTTCTGCTGCATTTACTTATATTCAAACTCAAAGTAATTCGAAGGATCCCGAAAAGGTTCTTGCATAAAACAGAACTCCAATCAAGAATATAAAGCATATCAATTATGGTTTCAACAATCTTTCGCTTCTCATCAGATCTAGCATTGTAAAATTTTGATTTCTGATAATAAAAGAGGAACTTGCTAATAATTGAATGATCAAATTTATGTGAGACCATTGATTTTATCATCATTTCAACCAAATCAACATTCAAAACCAAAAGATCCTCAAACCACCAAGTTGTTCTGGAGAAGCCACTCTTCAAACTCTCAGCAGTACTTCTGGTGTCACATGAAAACCGAATCCCTGAGCTATCAGGTGAAGAAGTGGATAGACATGGACTTGATTCACTTGACAAAGCCATTCTTCCAATAAGGGAATGGATACATTTCTCAAGAACAGGTATAGAATTTGCCAAGGAAGATAAATATTGGCACTGCTTTATAGTGATCAATAGCTCAGACCATGTCCAATCATTAATCTCCTGAAGTGAATTCTCAGTCTGTTCCAATAAGTTTTGATTTCCAGAAACAGAATTGTCCATTTCCATGAATTGTGCAGCACAATTAAGCAGTGAAATGTTATAAGGAGTTATATCAATTCTACCACTGTTGTAGCAGAACCTGGAAATTAGCTCAAAACATTCAGCCCCTCCTGGGAAATCATTGAATATGACTTTGAAATTTCTTGAAGAACCCATCGATGATTTACAAAATAATTTGCTTAATCTGCCTGAATATGAGGAGATAAGCTTCTGCAAATATTCAATCGAAAACAGAATCAGAAAATAATTATTTATACATGAATATATAAATAAATGTGAGACATGGGATTGTTTGACAGAACTCTTTTACAAGAAACCAAAAAGAAACAATTTATGGAGAACAAAAGCACAGAAGAAATAAACTTAAAGGCTACATTTAGTTTTGATGAGCAGTTTGGAACTAGTATTGAATGTTTGAGCTCTGAACCACTGATTTTGTTGTTCGGAAAACCCAACGATTTGAGCAGCATTTCAAGATCTATTGTTAATGGTTTGAAATGATAAAAAAAATATGCTGACATTTCTGGTTTGGTAGCAGTGGCAGGTAACAGCTAACTGTAATGGCTAAACTGCTAATCAAACAGGCACATAATCTGATAAAGCTAACTGGGCAACAGACTAGTTAAGTTCAAGAGGTTACTAACTAATTGATCAGTAAAATAAGGAATATAAATGAAGAGTACCCTCAATCACTTTCATAATGCAACTTTTCATTTGCCCAAATTAAGCATTAAAAGAATTAACTCAATGGATTTAGAAAAACAAGAAAGGCAAGAGTAAAAAAGGGGAATCTACTGCTAAACCTGAGAGGAGGAAAAAAATAAGAAAAAAAAGCTGTGAGGTCGTTATAGACAATAAATTGTGCATGGGGCAATTAAAAGAAAAGATGTCTGAGAAACAACCCAGCAAAGAAGGGTAATATACAGCAATAAACGTAACGAAAGCAACTCCTTTTTTCCCTTCTTAAAAGGAGTGAATAAAAACAAATGAAGGTATGAACATTTAAGCCACCCCATGACAAGGGCAATTAATAATGAGAGAAGAAAAGAAAAAGAAAGGCCTACACAATGACAATGGTGATAACAAGTAGCCAAAATAGAAGCAAAGAAAAGAAGCCATTAGAAGCATACCCCACATTACTTCAATGCAGTTGTAAATTTAATAACCTCTTGTACAACCATAGAAATCATAGAAAAACTACATGAAAATACTCAAATTCCATATCCAACAAACAAAAGAAAAGCATAACAGAACCAGAGCCAGATATTGTGGACTAATTAAAACCAAAACGAAACAAAATAAAGAATATGCAAATATGTGGACAGGGTAACTAATTAGAGGCAAATGTCTAGTTAAGTATATAAAATCTAATGAAATGAAAAGCTGCAAGACGCAAATTACTGAAAAGAAAATGAAAAACTAGAGCAAAAGAATAGCCTTTTACCTTATCAACCATGAAAGTCTCTTCTCCATTGACGTCCACTACAAGATCACAGCAAATTGCCATGACCCAACTGAAAAGCCTAAACAACCCACTTAAAAACTAAAGTCTTCTTTAATTTTGGAATTTGGATTACAAAAGCAAAGGTACGATTAAAAGCCCAGAAGAGCAAAATATGTGGAAGGAGAAACAAGGAGCCAGGAAGAGCAAAAAAAGGAAAAAAAAGCTATATTCTAAGATGCAAAAGACGACAAACAGAAATAGGCAATGAAGTGACTTTGGTCAAGCAAAATGGAAAGCAATGCGGTGCTTCTCAATTGGAAGAGAGAAGAAGAAGATAACACAAAGACTGAAAGAGTGCAAGAGAGAGGTAACAGGTGCATAAAGACATGAGAAATATTATATATAACACGAGAGCTATGTCAAACACTTGCGGACTGAGAGAGAGAGAGAGAGAGAGAGAGAGAGAGAGAGAGAGAGAGAGAGAGAGTACAAAAGAGTTGTTGTGTGTGACCACTAGGTCACTAACCTGTATCTGACATTCCTGTTAAAAATACATGTACATGTACAATAAAAACAAACAGAGTAATAACATATTCATGAAAATGGTGATTTTCTTGGGGAGGGGAGAAACCCTAAACTAATCTTAGAACTTAAGCCTTTTGCTGGCTTTGCTTCTGGTTTTGTACTTCATTTTCTTTGCCTTGGGTAAGTGTTTGTTGTTTTGATTAGATATAATTAAATTTAGTTTATTTATTTCAAGCAAAAATTTTTATTTAACCCTGACAAATTTAATTTTGATAAAATAGCATTTTTCATATTCAAAATAAACTTTTATATTTTAAATTTATTTAGATATTATATGATTTTAGGTTAAAATCTCATTGAGGATCAAATTATTAAGGGAAAAAAATTTTCTGCAGTAAAATGCTCACTATTTAGGGCAGAATCGTTAAAAAGTATCTCAAACTTTTTTTGGTAGTTTTAAGTGTATCTAAATCAAATTTTCTTCTCTTAGCAATTTGAACCTTAATTTTATTTATAATAGCACTCTAATTTCAAATTATATCCAATTTAATGAATAAAATATTATTTTTATGGACCCAATTTGACCTTTTATAGGAGGTTAGACTCCTTCTCCACCACCACTACTTCTAAATAAATATATAAATATTTATATTTATTTATATAATATTACAATAAAAAATAATATATTCATCTAAAAAATAAAATATTTATATTTATTTATATAGTATTGACAACAAATGATTTTCTAAAAATCTATTTTTATAAGAGATTTTACTTGAATATAAATAAAATTTCATATTTAAAAATGACAAAATAAAAATTTAAATTAATATTTTGTGCTTATAACTAACAAAAAATTTTATTTTACTTGGTTACTTATGAATTTAAATTTCTAAGCAACGTTAGTTAGGGGCGTTGTTAAACAGTGAATTTTAGTTAATTTGACAATAAAAGAGAGTATAAGTCCAATAAAAATAATATTTTTATTTATTAAATTAGATATAATTTGAAATTAGGGTGCTAACTATTGAGTATATTTATTTGTTTTATTATTAGTTAGTTGTAGTCTTTGTTGAATTGAGAAATGTAACTGCTTATGCTGATGTGGCATAAGTTCACGTGGGCTAGTATTGGAGCTAATGCAGACAAATGTACAGAGAGATATAGGGCAGTTAGTATTAGATATAAAAAGCTAGAAACTTATTTGTTTTTTTTTTCTACTTAAAACGATACAAATTATTAAAGATCTATTTTGCAATTTTACGGGTTCTTTTCACGGTATCAGAGCCAAATACAAGTTATTTGGTAATTAAAGTGTGATTGATTGATTTTTTTTTTATTTTTTTTGAAGGTTCCTTGATTATTGATCTATAATTATAGACATTGATCTTTGAATTGGATTAGCTTTTACTATCTGAAACGATGACGATAGGAATTGAGAAACAAAGAGCAGATGGTACAAGAACTTGAAGATGAAAGCGATTACCTTATTCTTAGTAACTTAGATCATCCGAATCTTCATCAGGTAAGCACTCCTCTTACTGGAAACAACTATTTGTCCTAGAGTAAATCAATGACCATAGCATTGAGGGCTAAGAACAAGTTAGGGTTTGTGAATGATCAAAATCCTAAGCCTCCTATTGCTTGTCTGTGTTAGGAAGTTGACTTAGCTGCTGCACTTCTGCAATTTAGTTGCTGCATTTTCTTTTTCTGTTATGTTTTGACTTGTTTTACTGCATTTCAGCCATTATTTCCATTTTTCCAGCTGAGTTGTTAAACATGGAGGCATGTTCCATGGTTGAGCTGAAATATAGGAATTTCTGTTATCCTTTTTTAT